>CABFOW010004350.1:0-58098 GCA_902141385.1 Timema californicum
GTATGTATGCATGTATGTATGTATGTATGTATGTATGTATGTATGTATGTATGTATGTATGTATGTATGTATGTATGTATGACAGTTATAGTGCGGCACCAGCTGATAAGCACATTGTGATAAGCTGGGCCATGTTTAATGATTGAAATATCTATTTTTTCTTTTAAATGCACTAATCATTCAAAAGACAAAGCCTCAGTAGCATGATTTAACAAAAAAGTCAACTGAATTGAAAGAGTCATTGTTGATGTCTACAGCATCACTCATTTTTTTTACGGTACTTACACTAAATCCTAAAACATTACTCATATATCTTTTAGTACTAAATTTAAAACAACTCAATAAAATTCTAGTCATAATCACAAAACTAAACTAATCCACACTGAAATAAACCTTTGAAACATACTCTGCATAGCTATATTGTAAGAGTCGGAGATAGCCGAGTTTCTGATCACCCTCAGCGGCTGTGATAAACAATTGAGCGCGCATCACCCTTCTAGCTCCCCGCAGGCCTGGTCCATAAAGTGCGTTCGGCGGAAAGATATCAGCTTATCTTGCCAAAAGGATCTGACACATTCACTTTGCACGCTTGCTAACATTGTTAGCTTTTAAAAAATGAGCATCTTTCAATTTCACATATGATTTATGTAAAGGGATATTTTCTCTCCTTATTCATAAGCTTTTGGGATAGCTGAGCGTATCCTGCCTACCCTGAAGCCTCGCTACAAATTATGTGATCCAAACTATGAGCTAGTCAACAAGCCTCTATGTGAATATTGATGCTTACCGGGTCGACGGAAGTCTTCTCGCCTCCAAACACAGAAAGGATGATGTTAGCGCAAATGTCCTGAGACCAGGATGCTTTACTACATAGCAGTAACACCATATCTCGCCACATCTGGCTTCTGGGCAGGATGTTGTTCCAAGACAGCTCGTTATACAACCACTGATGAAAAAATAAGCAAATAGTATTAATAACTTCAATCATTTGATTGTCAAACATAGACATACTTGATATTATATTCTTAAAGCTTTTCTAGGGTCTCTGTTTGCATGAATATTAAGGATATAATTCAACTTAAAAGCCCTGTTAGTATTGTGACTAAGAAATAAATTTACCAAGCGAATTTTCTTTGTGAAAAATCTCTACATGAGAAAGATGCGCAAGCAATGATTTAAAGGCTGTTTTAAACTCATACGCATGTCATCGATTAAATATTGTTTCCTAAATAACGATTTCAATTAGTTAAACAATCTTTTCATTGTCAGGAAGTAACAATATATATTCTTTAAATTGAAAAATGACACCTGGGTATGGAAATCGAGCCCGGAACCTTCCTGATTCCCTGGTCCAGGACTAATTTTTCAATTTAAAGAATATGATATCATATCAACTGTTATAGCTGTATATAAATATTATTTAGATACAGCTATAGCAATTAACAAATTATAATAGATTTGCTATTTAATCTATATATGTATAGCTATGATCATTTATCATTTATCTCGACCCAACAGCAAAAGCCGAAAGATGACAGCTATGGATTATCTGCCACCTGAAGAACATTTTCTGAGAGATAAAATAGCCAGCAAAATATTATTATTCATATAATATTTTCTATCAATATAGGCTGGTGTGGAATATTTTTTTATATTATCTAAAAGGTTCTTCAAGTCAAGAATGGGGCTCAGGATCTTATATAAATGGAATTACGTTATAAAACACCAGATATAAGGGAAGTGACGTGGAACAAGTATACATTTTGATTTTTGACCATGTCTGTACACCCTTGTTAAGTTGGTGTCCATGTTTGCTTGTCTTCAAGGAAAAATTAGAGCTCCTCAGCTCGAGTCTATATTGGTACTATAAACCCGCTTTTGATATAAAATTAAACTATCCAAACTATCTAAAGAGTTTTAGGACCCCAGGTCGGGTTCAGTAGTCAATAACAGATCTGAGTAAGCCTTGGTTCGATTCCAGCCAATTCCATTAACGCTTTGGTTCCATCCTAGGTGAGTCATAAGGACGCCTCACTCTGGGCTACTATAACTAAGTAAGTGAGCGTAAAGCTACGATATATTAGGCAAGTCGAGCCTGTAATATGGCATTCTTGGTGTTAGCAGCAAGCAGCGGAAATACTGAACTGATGTCACTCACCCTGAGCATGCAATATTACTTTATTCCACATTCACGCACAAGACATCTAGTGCCAACCTAGTCACTGCCTCAAAGCCAGATCTCGCACTACCTGGCTTCTGGAATGTGCCACCAAACCTTCTGTCTTGACGAACACTAGGGGAGGGAGTATTGTCCCGTTATAACTGTAAATTTCCTGCTTGTTTGCAGTCAGGACTTGTCACTACATTATTCCCTCCCTAATTAAAAGCTCACAGTTTAATATTAAAACACAATCATAAGAGTATCTACACTATAGGCCCACTAGGCACCGGCCTAGGGGCGGCGTCTTTAGGGGGCGGCACATTTTGGATGACATTATTTTTATTATAATATTTTGTTTTTAATAATTACATTAAAAAAATTATTGAATAACATTATCGAAATAGTTAAAGTCAGAACGGCAATATTTCTTTTTAAATAAATGTACTTTGCAGTCGCTTTGTAACCGACGTCAGTCTCCCCTACTTCATATTAACTCGCTACAAGCTACAAGCTACTGTAGAGCATGTACATGCCTGATTATCTTTCATAGACATCTTTTCTCGAATACTTACTTCCACCCCCTTTCCCCTGACACCTACTACCACCAAAACTTCCTAAAGCACACGAGAAAGAATGTTGAGGAGGGGGGGGGATGTTATAATTTTGCGTAGGGGAGCAACACTTTTAAATCCTCCACTGAACACAATAGCATATAAACACATACACATATATACAAAAAAAAACTATCTCAAAAATTAAATATGTTTATTTACAATTTTCTTCATTCAGCTAAGGCCGGCTTGAAATGGAATTTTCTGTTCTCTGTTCCAGGCTGGGTAGCGACGTACTTCTTCATCTGTGCTGACGTTCACTGCATTATTGTGAAGAGCCTGTGGAATTTCCACCGTCTGCCAGTGTTCACTCGTGAGATTGATACCAGTTGTTTGAGATTCCAAAGAAATGCCATCTGTCGTTACCAGCCTTGTATCTTCACCTTTATTCTGATCAATCATTGACGGTCCAACCTCTTCTCTTGGTGGATCTCGGGCTGAGTATGGTTTAAGCCCGTTGAAATGAACCACGGGGCGTTTTCTTGGGCTTAGTGTGTATTGAATACGGTACGTCACATCCGATAATCTTTTATTGGTGACGTAGGTACCCTGTCATGGTTTGTGCAACTTAGGAGTCAAGCCTATTCTTATCGCTGGTGTGTATAGCCACACTTTGTCACCTACTTCATATGCTTTACCGGAGCAGCGGCGGTCATATACGTATTTTTGTTTTTCCTGTCTCACTTTAAGATTTTTTCATATGCAGACTTGTTCATATGCAGATTATAAGCGATTACTAAGATCCATTGTATATGAAGTGGGTGTAACTTCTTTCTCCACTTGCTTCGTTGGTCTCCTGTATACTATATTGATTAGTAAACGAGCTTGTCTTCCAAACATGACCTCAAAAGGGGTGTGTTTAGTGGTTTCATGTACTACTGTATGCCATCATTAGCTGATGCAACTTTACGTCACAGTCATTTTGGTTATCATTTATCCACTGAAACATCATGTCCAGTAACGTTCAGTTAAATCGTTCCACTAAGCCATCTGACATAGGGTGGTAAGCTGTTGTTCACATCTTCTCAATTTGTAATAAATCGCACAAGTGTCTGATTACTGTCCCGTCGAAATTCCTGCCTTGGTCATGTGAAGTTCAGTAGGGACACCAAACCTGCTGATGAATTCGTCCACCTGGACTCTTGCAACTGTGACTGCCTTATGGTTTGGCAGAGCATACGCTTCCACTCAACGAGTAAAATAATCTGATACAACCATAATTAATTTCTTTCCGCGTTTAATCCTTGGAAAGGGGCCTACTATATCAACGGTGACCCGTTGCAGTGGTTCACCAACCCTAAACTTTTGTAGTGGTGCCTTAGCTATTATTTAATTTTCCTAGCCGCACAATCAGGACATTGTTGGACCCACGCTGTGGTGTCTGAAGGTTATGGGTATTTACCACTTCTTCTAAACGTTTATAAAGAACACCTTGCTTGAGTTCTAGTTGGTCCCATTGGGCCCACAAACTCATGGTGGTTCTTCCAAGTGCCACGGAATCCTCGTGGGGTGGATGGTTGATAGCTTCTTTCTACTCTATAACATGAGAGGTATAATAAAACATTCCTTAATCTTTTAGTTTATCTTAAATTAAGTGGTGTTAATGTCAAACATAACAGTATAAAACCTCAATAATAAACCTATAAGAGAAAAACCATAACAACAAATTATTATATAAACAAAACCAGTAAAGTGTTAATTAGCCACATTTAATTTTTAAATAAGAAAAAATTAACTCATCTTTTTTAGAGAAGTCGGACCGTGAAAGGTGCATCAAGACAACATTTCCCTGATTTGAAGGAACAAAAATGATAAATTATATTAAAAAACAAAGTATTATATTTTAATTATAGTTGCAATTAGTATTGCATTAATGAAAATAGTTGTAATTGTTTTATAAAACAAACGTACATTTTATTTTATAGTTACTCACTCAGAACCTTGCTGGGCAACATCAGGTTTTATTCTGAATATAAAGTGCAGATGGCTTTTATTTTATTTCAGCTAGAGGATTATTATTATTAATAATAATAACAATATTATTAATAGCTCTGCGTCTTACTAACCGTTTGGGTTAAACGCACTTACGCTAATGTGTAATGGTAGGGTGAAACCATTTCTTCCACATTAGGTTGTAACAAGGTTACACTATAACAATTATCTTTTTCACTATATATACTATTATTTAGGCTATTCATAGACTTAAATCACCATTATATATATATATATATGTATATATATATATTCATACTATAAAGGAATCTAATAACGATAAGTTGACAAAAATTAGGCTCCTGTATGACTAACGGTTCTCGAGATATTTAAGAATAGGAAAACTTGGGAATTTTCAAAGAATGTAGAGGTATATATACTGAATGCGTTCCAATAGGTTTAATTTTGTTACTAATTTTTTCTAGGTTCAGGCTTTTTTTTTCGCAAACCACTCTGTACTTTAAGGCCCTTGGCCCTGTCGAGTGCAAGTTTAAAACCAATTTTGTGGGATGGTGGGCGGGAGGGTCAAAGGTGTGGCGTGGATTCACAACCGACTAAAGTATCCTTCCGCACCAAAAAGAACAGATGGATCATGGAAACCGTAGATGGCGCTATCTACCGGACAGGTCTTGCGGAAAAATCAAATGTTTGGGAATATCAGTTTTCTCGAGGACCAGTGCATTTTTTACTGTAAAATTTTCAACACCTCTTCTGAGATAATGTATAAATGTTTATTAGATGTTACATTTTCTTATTTTTGGTTGTGCAGCTGGAAATTTTCTCTTGAAAAATGTCAACATTATTTATATTTGATCACTGTTAAAATTATAGAGGAGGTATGTATATAAAAAGTACAACTTAACATGCTTCTATTATTAAACAAATCATTTCTGAAATGAAAATTGCAAAACAATAAAAAAATTCTTCAAGATAACAATTTGTTCCCATGGCTTTGCATTTCTCCGCCAAATGAAAAGGGCCAATCGCCTTAACGTACATAGTTCAGGTATCTTATCTTATAAAAATGGTGCACTTGGATCAGTTTAAGGGCATCATACCTTGCTCAGATATCTTATATCGTAAATCCCCCCCCCCTTTTATGTATTCTTATATCCATAAATAACAGACAGGTTGGTTACAAGAGAGTTTTATTTTTATTCAACAAAATGACAAAAAAGGCTCTATGAGAGAGTTAGGCATGCCCAGCGTTAGGTGCTGTATCTGTACACAATGTCCGAAGAGTAATAATAACACAACAAAAATGTGGGACGCCTCCCCGAGTTCATAAATGGCTAAACAAACAATTTAAATAATTACGGTTAAATTGACCTTCGCACAAATCTGGTAGAGAAAACAATGAAGGATGGTGATAATAAACCCTAGACTATGGTAATATTAAAAGGATATTAGCTAGTTACCAACGGCTACTCTCAATTTATCAAAGTAATAGACAAAATGTTCTAGATAAAATAATATATTAACAGCCATATATGGGCGTAATAGCAATATACAACAAAAATAGAAACATTCGTTATAGTTAGGAAAATTAACGTTAAACATTTTAACTAGAGTTAAAAGAAAAAGCACGCCGACCCTGATTTAACCAACAAAGAATAAATCTCCGATGTATAACAGTAACAAATAAACTTCCCACACGTGGCATAATCTTAAAACATAGGATTTGAGAAAATTACAATATAATACAGCCCAATGCAAAATGGGGCCAAAAATGGCGGTGCTCTCAAACGTAAACCCATCCGTGAAGCGGATAAAAGAGTTTTCCTATCAGATAAATATTTTTGGTCCAACCGTGCAACAGTATTACGTTTAGCCATAGTATTTTCTTTACGCGAAATTTAGGAGAGCCGGTATGGATAAATAAAGATTCGATTTATAATATAACATCCCAAACGGTAATTTTGAATGATTAATGCCAAACAGAATTTAGAAATAAACCGAGATAAAGCTATCCAAGACCAAAGTACCTCACCTAGCGATCGTAGTGCAATGTATACTGGCACTACAGAGTTTTGCCATTATATACACACGCTTGGGATAATGTGTTCTAAAAGCGTGGGAAGCAAGGATGGGTAAAGTGGTAAGGGGGTAGTACTGTTCTGGAACATGCTCACACAGTCTAGGCATAATTCAAACGTTCGCCAAACAATAGTTCCATTATCTTCCAATCACAGCTGTCAGCGCGCACCCAATCTGCGCATATCGACTGTCTGTTAGTTTCTTAGGCGGGGTACAATTAGAGGTGAGTAGCGAACTATAATCCCTAAGGTCAGTCTGAAATAAGTTGTGCTGCGATGTTGTTGTGTGATGGAGCCTTGTCGTGACGAGTCAATTGGGGCAGAAGCGGAAAGCCAAACCATCCTCTTATTTACGTGTTGTAACAAGGTTACAATATTTTAGTAATATTGTTCTATCTTTTGGAGGAATGGTTGTTCATCAAAATAACGATTATAAGACCTAAATTTGCCATTCCATATTTATAGAATGGTGTTTATAATGGATTCTGGAAGAATAACTTATTTAAGCTGCGTTTAGTATAATAGTCCCAAGTATCCTAGTTAATCAGAACGGTGTCTAATGTACCTGGAATATGTATGTATCCTAGTTGCTCAGAATATTGTTTAAATTACCTGAATCAGTTATCGTAACTTATTAAAATGATTTTTGTTATACCGGTTTCAAGTATAATTGTTTATTTTGATGATATTTAGCTTATGTTATTACAGACAGAAGAAACACTGAAATGATTATATTGTATTCATGAAAAAATAAACATTGTAATTATATTTTGTACTCTTGACATAAAAAACGCAACTTAACATCTAGTTCTAGTGCCAAAACATTCGCTAATTAGCAAGTACGATTAATCAGTATACAAAATATCACTAGAAATATAATCTGGTTTACTTAGGCCTACACGTCACCTCTCACAACTTAGGGATTACAGTAAGGTAATGTGTTTGTACATTCAAAATAGATGTGGCCATCATAATATTAAACTATTATGTATTTTATTAATACCCGAGCCCACATATATTAAAAGTATCTTATTAAAAAGTTACGTTATTGATATAAAAGATAAATTAATGTTTAGTTAAATAAAATATGAGCGATCTTTTCGTGATTTTAAGCTGAGCATCCACTAGGTTGGTGGGGTGGCGCAATAGGCACCCCAACATTATTCTTTTAAATGAATTAATGGAGTGCCGTCCATTAAGGTGAAGGGTGTAGTAGTAGGGCGTGGAGCAAAAATCCCCCCACCCCCAAACAAAACACATTTAAATGAATGGAATCCTGTCGCTTAGGGCGGTAGATTGGAGTGGAGTAACGCTGACCTCAACAAGTCCCCAACTTTTTTCAAAGCATCGCAGCTCCATTCCGCTCCTCCCCTAGCTTTCGACCTAATAGACGGGTTTCCATTCATTTACATGCATGCTGTTTCTCCGCGCCGCGTCCTAGTGGACGCCCAGCTTTATACCTCCTGTGCATTATATACTAATACTTACATTCATGTTTAGAGAGAAGAAGGCTACCATCTGGTATTTGGAGTGGATGTGCTCCACAAAGGCTACTGGTGCCAAGCTGAACTGGGCTCGTATCTTGGCATTGTACTCTGGCCTCATGGAGCACAGTACATAGAACATGGTATTTCCCATAGAGTGGCCAATGTAGTACAGTTTCTTCTGCATTGTCTGCTCCAGGATGTAGTCTATGGTTGCGGGCAGGTCATAAATACCCATCTCATGCCAGCTGGGAAAAACGGAGTGGAAGTATTACAACTGATAGGGTCAGGCATTAAACTTTGATTTTGAAACAGAAAACAGGATTAGGTATCTAACACACAAACGTAGAATGAAGTTAAGTTTCTGCAAATCAGCAACAATTTTATACTGAGTACGAGTACGATGGATTCAGTGTTGATTCAATTTTTTTCCAAGTAAGTTGGAGTTGTGATATTCTCGCACTTTAGACACTACTCCCTTTTAGACACGCACACAAAATAGATAATTTTATCGAGAATGGATTGAGCCTCAATCAAAAGGGCTCACGAAATCTTGTAACCTAAGAAAGGTGGAGTTTTGGCGCGATTAAGTCTGGCTTAAGGTCATTGACATAGTTGGTTTGGACCGAATGAATTAACTTGTGATTCCCGTTTACCTGACATTGGGAGGTCACCCCTTCCAAATAAAGGGTAAGTGGTAGAATTAACGAGGATTTCAAACTTGTAAAAATGGATCAGGAAATGAGCGATAAAGTCAATGTTGTTTTTGAAGCACAAGTACACAAACTAGCAGTCAGCTATCTGATGAGAGAATGTGTCCGTATGGAGGGAGGATGTATGTTCCACGTCTAATAATCAAATACACGGTGGTAAGGGGAAGATACTGAGAGATTGAAGGCGTATCACTTATAGCAATACATATAAATAACAATACAGCAAACCTCAATCAGGGGAAGGATTTGATCCTTCTAGTGAGTGTTTATTTGAACGTTAACAAAGGGTGGTAAAACCAGTCGAATGAATATAATGTGAAAAACCACCCGGGAAAAGTTTGAGCATTGATCTCTACCATCACCAGCAATCCAAGCTATTTCAAGTCTGTTTTAGACAATGAAGACATCAATAAGAATAGAAATAAAAAAATAATAAACAGTTTTTTTTTATAATCTATACAGTAAGGAGAAAAGTGGATCTTTTAATAAGCCCCATTTCAGGTAAATTTAGCACATTTACAAATGTTTGCTATTTGTTTTGATTTTATTTATTTACTTAATTTTCCTTATAGTGTTGAAAACTAAATTATGGTATCGAGAGTCGATACAGATGTAGGTACAGTTTCATAAGCCATATTTAGTACGCCTCACGTGCGACGCTTAACTAAATGCAAGATAACATCCACTTAAACTCGAATAAAACTTTCCCATATGAAACTAGCAAATTCCATTCGAGTTTAGTTAGTTGTCGTCTTGTAATTATTTTAGCGCCGCACTTGAGTCGTACTAAATCTGACTATGAAACTGGCCCTTTATGTTGATGACGTGTGAAGTATAGCCTTGATTTTTACGTGGTAGTCAACAATATAAGGAGACTAATACATTGAGTTTCAGCTGGTGCGATCATGGGTGTAGGGAGGGGGCTATAGATTTCAACCCTCCTCTCGAAATATCCACAAGTTTTTAGTATGAAGCTTAAAGCTGGCTTTGTATAACATTTCAAATACCTTATAGAGTCACTCATTCTTTAAAAAATTGTCAGAGAACGACCAGTCCAAATAGCTTCCAGAGGCATTTAATTTTCAAAAATTTCCAGGCAATTATCACTCCAAATGGCTTATATAAAAGCATCCAATTTTAAAATAAATACCCGTAGAGAGCCATTCCAATTAGCTTCAATATATATATATATATATTCCATATATTGTATATATATATACAATATATATATATATATATATATATATACAATATTTTAAGAAATACAAGCAAGAGCCACTCGAATCATCTTCAAAAAGCATTCAGTTTTCAAAAACATGTTGGAGGAAGTCCACTTTAGATAGCTTCCAAGGATATCAAACTAAATAAAAAAAGGATTGAGGCAAGGACTATTCGAAATTATTCTAAAGACGACCAATTATTTAAAAAAAATGCCAGTGGAAGACCACTTTAAATCGCTTTTAGCTGCATCTAATTTTAAAAAAATCTTGTAAGGAACGCTCTAAATATATTATAGGGCATTCCAAAGTCAAAAAAATTCTGGTTAAGTACCACTTCAAATATATATACTAGGGAATATAATTTATCAGAAAAAATTTGTTGAGCCCTTCTTAAAATAGATTTTGGAAGCATCCAATTTTTCAAAAATTTGCCAATAAACACTATTCCAAATAGCCTCCAAGAGTAGCCAAATTTCAAAATGTTTGGAGGTGAGCACTATTTTAAATAAATGTTAAAATTTATAATTTGCAAGAACTCTCCAAATGAGGTGGATGACTACAAATACCTTTTAGGAGCATCCAATTTAATAACATTAATTGGGTTGGATGAGAATAGAAAGTCCCTAAGCATATTTTTTTTTTGTTACTTTATCCTTCCCCTCCTACACACAAAATAAGTTCCACTACTACTCTATAATTATAATGTTCTTGCCACTTCATTTTACTCGAATACATTTCTCAAGCATTCTCAACAAAATATGCAAATGGGAATTGTCCGATATCTTATTCCAAGCAAAACCTAAAGCTAAACTATCTAGCGTTACATTTTCGTAACACTTCAGGAGGCTTAGAACTGGAACAAGTGTTAAATTTACCAAGAGAGGATTTGTTTTTGTTTCCATTACTTACACTTGGGTCTAGTGTTCTCTTCAATATTTTTATTAACATTACTGTAAGAGCCCATACTAGTGGAAACCAGGAGCGTAGTGCTGGGGAGAGCGGGGGCGGGGGCTATTGGGGTGTCAGTCCCTCCAATGTTGGGGAAAAGCTTGAAAGTTGGCAATTTTGGGGAAAGTTGCTGTTTTGAGTTGGAAAATTCTAGAGTTATTTGGTACCACAGTACTTTTGATTGTGAAATTTCTATAACACAGCTGTGTACAGAAAAATTCTTAGTTTCCCAATTGTCAATAACTACTCTGCAACAGTTTCTAACTTCATAGATCCTCTTACATTGAAGATTGAAATGAGATATCTTCTATAGTATATTGTATAAGGAGCTTAATCAATCAAGTTGGATATAGTACCGTTGTCACTGCCTACTAGTGTTAAGGCTACTGCAACTACTAGCTTACTAGATACTAGTAGCCTTAAGAAGGTCGGGTAATGTTTTAAGATGATCACTTGATAAAGCCTGGAGTTTTTACAATCAGAGACTTGCTAGTTTTCTTAATCACATTGATGATGAATGTCAAAACCATTAACACTCAAACTTGAAAAACACATCATTAAAAACTTTAAAAATACAGTCGCCTAAAACTTCATTCAAGACTTAACTCTCGTCCCAAATTTTACAATTTTCCTGGGGCAGAAGCCACTGTCCCCCATATTAACCGGGGGTATTCTATACTCCCAGACCAGACCCCTGGTGTTCTCAACATTGTCCTTATTACCTGGTCACCTGGGAATCTTTATAATTTCAGGCCACCTAAAGTTTGGAGATTCACTGTCTCTCGCTCCTCCCCTCACCCCCAAATATATAATCATGTGACGCCCCTGGTGGAAAGTTCAACGCCAGTGAAGTTTTTACTCAGTTTTCCATGTATTAACCAAAAACTTAACCTCTGTTGATAAACAATCACACGTGATATATTTATATTTATATACAACCAACTAATGTATTAAAACCTTAGAAAATTTCGCAGCATCTTGGTCGGGAACTCTGCTTGAACTAAGTAATTTATTAGTGGTGTAAATCATGCTTTAGGACTTTCAAACTTTATAGTTAATAATGTTTATTGAGTGATTATTTTGTTCAATAGCTTTGACGTTTTGCCATTTATGCTGTTTATTTAAAAAACACATATTTTTAGTATGTTAACTCTTATTATAAATTGTTATGGTGTAATGATTAGTTGGCAATTATAACATTGAATATTCTGTTAATGTTCTGATGTAACGTGCCTCGATATCTGACTAATAACTCTCAGTAATTATTGGTGAGTGACTAAACGTAGCGTGACATGATATCCAACTAATAACTGACAACAATGCCTGTGTGAACGGTCTATATCCCTGTGGTTGTCACAATACTCTAACGTTGTTGGTAAGAGAGCCTGGGATTATTTGGTAAATACAATCATGCTTACTAGATATATACTTTACATTGTAACAGATGAAATCCCTATTTAGTTTCCAACACTTTAAAAGATAGAATACGAACCCAAATTAATACCTGTATTACAATTAATATGAACTCGCAGGCTATACTCGTATGATTATATGACTAAGGGCGCCGGCCCTATGCTTAAAGGAATCAGCAACATGATCAGATATATATTAAATCAAGAATCAGTACCATAGTAATGTTAAGAATTATCACTGTGCCAAGAGGCCGTGCTTTTAGGAATAGGGCCTTTGATAAGAGAGCTATGATGTTAGGAATCAGCATCGTGACAAGAAGTATATTATGCTAAGAATCGGCATCAGGCTATAAGAGAGTTATGATGTTAAATATTGGTAATAAACTAGGAGGTCAACGATTTCTTTAAAAATAGATATTATGCTAAGAGTAATAAAATTATAAGAAATTACACCATGTTAAGTGGTAAATAACGGTAAGAATAGACACCGTGCCAAAAGGTCTTTGTTGCTAAAAATATGCACCATACTAAAAGGGTTATGATGCTAGGAATCGGTAAATTACTAGAGGGCTATAAATATAATGCTAGAATCAGTACATAATATATTAATAGGGTTATGATGCTATTTAATACGAAGTGAATTAGTTGTGGTCTTTTTAAATTTATTTTCTAATAATTTAATCAAAGTAGTAACATTTATTGTAATAGGTTAAATTTATCATTAATACATAATTTATAATAGGTTTGATATTCTTTTTCCAGTTAAATTTTCTGAAAATAAAATTATTCAGAATAGTAACCGAGAAAAATTAAACCAATAAATTAATACTAATGAAAATAAAACCAAATTATATTATTGCTTAAAATATCAAGGTGATGCACGTAATCATAACCAAGTGATTGTGGATGTTTGATACCTGAATTTCCAAAATTCTGGATCCTCAATTGAAAGCTCCACGTGACTTGATGAATACGTATTTCCTCTTGAATTACCCATCCACACGTCATAGCCAGCATCCGCCAGCAAGTAACCTATCCCACAATACCACACAATACTATACTATAAATCACAAGCGACTATGTATAATACTATTTAAGCACCGATTATAGCTTTGCGTAACAAAACAAGACATTATCATAGTCATCAAATGGTTCAAGCCAGTGGCAGGGTCAATTAAGTAAAATACCTCCATTTTCCTCTATACTTTCACCATTTTCCCTCCGTTAATTTCTTCCATTCTTCTCCTCTCACTTGAACACGTTCTGTTATCTGATCCTCCCATCTTTCTTGGCCTCCCTTGTGGTATTTTTCCCACATACTTTATTTCCAACGCTGCCAGAGTGATACAGTTTGACAACAAAAAGTTCTCAAAACGTAACGACTGCATCGAGTGCTCTAGTTAAAACTTAATACCAATCTAAACGAATCAGGTGAATATTCCGGTATTTTAATACTCCCTCGTGCTATGGAATATATACATATATAGGCTCTTATTATGGATCTAGGCGTCAGGGTAGAGTCCTGTATCCTATTCCTTTCAGTAAAATGGAATATTTACATAACTAGGTTGTTAATCTATATCATAGATGGCGAGACTTTTCCGACCAAAGTGCCACTTAGGGACTACAAGAATTTCTAACTAGTTTATTGTGTCGCCTCTTATTTAATTTTTTTAACGATTAATTAAAAATCCAAACTCGTTGATTATTATGAAATGTGAAGAACAATAAATAAAATTGTTATTATTTTAATAATTACTAGATTTTAAAGATCTTTTTAATTATCAAAGGGATTGTTTTAGACAATATTAATGTAACTAACTTAAAGGTTAAAGGGGGAGTACAATAAATATATATAAATGTTTATATCAAATATATATATAAACTTTTTGATTATAGTTTGAAGCATGTTGTATTTTGCTAGACAATATATATATATATATATATATATATGTTCGGTTGTTGTGTTCAATGGCACACAAGACTTTCTATCTGTTGACTGACTTCACAAATCTCATTGTGACATGTGAATGACAACGCTATTGAAATATTAATGACTTTAAAAAATAACACTTAGTTAAGAAACGTTTTATATAGTGGTTTTCTTTTTCATGTTGGCATGCCACTCAAATATTGATCGCGTGTCATAGATTTTCCATCCCGGATATAGAACATTATCTTGCCTTCCCGTACAAAATCAACTTTAATGCAAAATAGATTGACATACCTAGTCCATTGGGCATAATGATCCAATCCACGGAACAAGATAGTATCCCATGCTGCAGCAACACAGGCTTCTTGCCTGGTCTGGGAGGGGACAATCCGCTCCCAGGGATGCGGTGCAGGGTGAGAATGTAGCCATCCTCCGTCAGAATGCGGTGAGTCTCTACGGGGTACCCGTGTAGCTGGATGATCTGTGGCTGCAACCAACAATATCTTACTTATGTGGGTGCTGTGGAGGGTGATGGAGAGAGGGCATCACTAGGAGTCGAGATGCAACACGCATTACAAGGAAAATTATAATAAATAATAGTAAAAATAAAAATAATGATTATTGGGGGTGAGGGGGGAGGAAATATTCAAGGGATGAATTGCAGCACGAACTACAATTTAAAAATAACTAAAAATGGGGAGAGGGGGGTGCACCAAGGTGGAGAAGGGTAACCGGAGGTCGTAGAGGAAATGGGACCTGATTTGCAAATCCAAACGAGAAAATGAGGTCATCAAACCAGTTCAAACAAGTTCAAAACTGTTACCGTAAAAAATGTTGTGGCAAAGAGATAAAAGGAAGCAAAAAGGAATAAATTGTTTGACTTTACAAGAAAATGCGGTCATCAAAACAACTCTATCAAGCTCAAATGCGGTGGTATTTACATCAGAAATATAGTTAGGAGTTTCAAGAAACAAAAACTGGTGGGGCAGGGAGAGAATGGGGATTTAACGCCTTGGGGTTTGGGTGTTGGGTTATTTAGAATTTCCACATCCTGCTGTAAGTTATAGGGGAGGCTATCTCGAATTTACATGGTCATACACGTAAATGCATGTTCAAACTTGTGTAGATAAGAAGTTAGAAATATTTGCAACAATCTTCAACCAATCAGTTTCTTTAAGTCTAAGCTGTACAGACTATTTAGGTCTGAATTATTCAATCTCTTAAATTTAGGCTTAAGATTTTTTTAAATGAGCCTATTATATCCCAATCTAGAACATTACACAGTATTGCACTAATAACACCACTTAAATATTTGTTTTAAAATACTTAGTTTTTTTTAAGTTATTTCATAACTTTTTCAAAAGATCTTGAAATTATTTCGTCAAATTGTTTGTAATGCTCTAAGAGTGCTCTCTCGGTTGGTCTAAGCGACGAAAGAGCGCGCAAACAGTTTCATGAGGCGATCTTTCTGGCTCGGACGTGCTCGCTCGACCGAGAGGTTTTATCAAAGGATTCATTCATTCGGTGCAAGCACCTACAGGTTTGCCTACCTACTAGGAAAAAAAATTTTGGACGGAGATCAAACATTGATTGGAATAATAATTTGTACCTGCAAAAACAGATAAATATAAAAAGTATAGATGTCTTTGGGGCTCTACTTGGGGATAGTACAAAACTAATTTAATAAACTAAGATGCCTGGAATGCCATTGGAAACATTAAGAAATATCGAATTGATGGAATTAAGAAGAAAATAGAATCACTTTTAACATCTAAAGCGATGAGAACGGCAAAAAAGAAATAAAAAAGTATGCTACCGAAAATTGGCAGTGGGGCATATAAGTCGAAATGGTTGGTCTACGCCACTTTGCAATTTTTTATTTGACAAGTATAAACTAAGTGGGAAGGCACTAATAACTGGGCATTCACTATTTAGGTCTAATTCTGCGCTCACGACAAGCATTATCTAGCATTTTCTCGCATTCGCGGTTATATGACTTGCTCTTTTGATGTAAACGAGCTAGTAGGAGTTTACTCGATGGTCATTTCCACTAAACGAGCGTGAACGAATGATCTTGTGCATGCTCTATATTCTTGTTTGTTTAATTAAATCCACCTTAACACGAGAGTGATGCATAAGACATGCTGTATAAAACTTCAAATAAATTTTAGGGACATTCTCTTTTCAAAAATTTGCCAGGAAAATATCACTCCAAAAGAGCTTCCAGAAACATTTAACTACAAAAAAATCCAGGTGAATATCACTAATCACAGAATGGCTTTTAAAGGCATCCCAATTTTGAAAGAAATATTCGTAGAGGGTCACTTAAAGTAGCTTCCAAAATCATTCAGTTTTCAAAATTGTGTTGGGGAAAGACTAATTTAAATATCTTTTACAGGCATATAATAAAAAAAATCCAGCTAAGAACCATTTCAAATATCTACTAAGGGCAGACAATAAAAAAATATAATCTAGGGGAAGACAACTTTTGAGGCATTTAATTTTTAGAAAGAAAAAAATTAGCTGAAGAGCACTCGAAATAACTTTTAGGGAATGTCAAATTTCAAAAACTTCTGAGTGAGGAACACTTTAAATAGATTATAAGTAATATAATTTATAAGAAAATTCAAGTGACCACTTCTTAAAGTAGCTTTTAGAATTATCAAAATTTGCAAAAATTGGTCAAGGGTGGACTACTCCAAATAGCTTCTAGGAGTATCAACATTTCAAAACATTTCGGAGGAAGGGCAATTTTAAATACCTGTTTTAAGAGTATGAGTTTCAAAAATTCTCCAAACGAGGACCCCTTTAAAGAGCTTTTAGAAGCATCCCATTTTCTAAAATTAATTGTAAGAAAGGAGGGTAGAAATTATCTAAAAAACTTTTGTTACTTCCCCCTCCACCCCTCAATCATAAATAAAGCTCACCACTGCCAGTGGCGTCACGTAAGGCCATGGGTGACCAGAAAAAAGCACAAACGATAAAAGCGCACATGAAAATTCCACACAGAAAAAAAACCCAAGGTCATAAATATTCACAGGAAAAAAGCTCACATGGAAAAATGCCCACATGGAAAAAAGTCCACGTGAAAAATGCTCACACAAAAAATGCCCGCACGAAAAATTGCCCACACGAAAAAAATTATAAACTAAGGTTAATTTTTATCGGAATGCAAGTTTGATTGGGGTTTTGCATTACTAACCTTTTAGTTTCCACTTGCAAAGTGCGCGTTTGATTTATTCTTGTGCATTAACTTTTTTGGGTATTTTTGTTAATTTAAAGTAATTTTTTGGAATTGTTAGTGTTATTTTATATATAAATTTTGACACATTTTAGGTCATCAAAGTTCTGACCCTAGAACAACAACATAACCAATGTTTACAAGTACTTAGGGTTCAAATAAAATACAAAAATACTAGGGTCATCCAGAAAGTAAGGTTACAACATTTATTTAGGATCTAAAAATGCTTGTATTTGATTGAAATTCACAGAATAATTCATAAATATATTAATATTTTTTTCAACGTAATCGCCGTCGAGATCGAGACATTTATGTAGTCGGCGCACCAGCTTTTGTATGCCAGTGTCATAGACCTCTGCCGCCAGCTATTTCAGCCACTTCTTCACCGCTTCCTCCACCTCCTGATTGTTGGAAAAACGTTTCCCACCAAAAAACTCCTTTAGTTTAGTGAAAAGGTGATAGTCCTAAGGCGCCAAGTCGGGTGAATAGGGTGGGTGGGTGAAAATATCCCATCCAAACGATGTCATCAGCTCCTGTGAAACTCGCGCGGTGTGGGGCCTGGCAATGTCATGCAGGAGGCTGACTCGCCTGGTCAGCATTCCCCTTCTGAGGTCCTGAATGGCTCTTCTGAGGGTTTTTTTAGGGTATTGCAGTAAGCTTCTGCATTAATGGTAGTCCCTTTAGGCATAAAATCCACCAAAAGGAACCCCTTACGGTCCCAAAAAACAGATGCCATGACTTTTCCGGTTTAATGGGTTGTCTTGAACTTTTTGGTGGCTGGGGAAGAAGAATGACGCCACTGAAGTGATTGTATTATGGATTCTGGGGTGTAGTGACACACCCACGTCTCATCCCCCGTCACGATAGAGTCCAGAAAAGCTTCTCCCTCCTGTGCAAAACAATCCAAAAATTCATGCGCGGCGATCACGCGATTTTGACGGTGCTCCGGTGTGAGCATTCTGGGCACCCATCTCCCACACAACTTCTTGTAACCAAGTTTTTCCAACACAATATCACCAAGGAGACTTCGAAAATTGTCAGGACATTTTTCATGAAGGTTGTCAAGCGTTACACGGTGGTTATTTTGCACATGTTCAATTTTTTGCACAAGTTCGTCAGAAATCCCTGATGGTCTCCCACTCCTTGCCTCGTCATGAGTATCAGTGCGGCCTTCTCTGAACAACCTAACCCGCTTCGTGACATGTTGCCGACTCATTACATCACTACCATAAACTTCCATGAGCTTCCGATGGATATTCGCGGCGGTATTGTTCTGCAAAGTCAAAAAACGGATGACCGCACGGATCTCGCACGGACAGGAGGTGGCGGGATCGCGCGACGACCTCTCCATCGGAAGAATTTACTGTGACTGAAAAAAATGGCCGACAAACACGCGGGACCAAACAAACTGACCGTTAAGATCCCCCCCTACACGCCAGGTGCACCAAATTTGAAACAAAAAAATTTCCCCGGCTTCAGGAGCCCTTGTAACCTTACTTTTTGGATGACCCTCGTATCTCAAAATAGAGTTATATTTAATGGCTACTATACATTTAAGTTGGCTCTACATGTTGGTGTAGTTTAATAAATAGGCTGCTTAATACATAAGCTAAAGATTATTAGATTATTACTCTAAAAATATAAACTGGAAGTCGTCATTTTAATGCGAAGTGTTGACCCTTGGGGACCCAATAACAATATTTTTACTTTCTCGCTACCTTACAGGTAGAGCAAGTATTGTGATAATAAAAAAATCGAACTCAAGATTTTGATGAATGTCGACGTTTCACGATCCTCCGAATCCAAAAAAGTTGGTTTCGCTATGCCGTCTGTCTGTACCTCGGGCTAGAGCCTAAACTATTTTATCGATTGGGCTAAGACTCGGTATCTAGGGTTTTCATACGATTACCCCGAGGAAATTTGGGAATTGGATATCTAACCCTAAAATTAAGGGTAGTTTCCTTAAGGGCAGAAAGAGAAAAAAATCGATGTTATCACAATTGGCTTTAATGATTTTGATTAAATTTCATTTCTAAATTTCCATCAATATTACAAACTAAATGAATAGCCTCAATTTTTCGTCAAAATGACTAAGGATTCCGGTCTGATGCGTAAATTCTAATTGATCAAAGTTCCATTTTCTCAGAATCGGCTATAACGATTTTGATTAAAGTTCGCACCTAGGCGTTGACTAAGATTAGAAACAAAATTGATTTTTTAATTTTCCCATCATCTTTACAGAAGCAAAAATGTTTTATATCTCCTCAACTAATTGAGATACTAAATAACTTATCACATACAATTTTAGAACTATTAAAATTAAAAAACTTTCATTTGAAATATATTTTTATAAAACGAATAGTTTTTGAGATATTGGCAAATATAACAATACAATTTTGTGAGCTTGAGTTGTGAAGATATACTGAAGTTCAAACACAATAATTCCAGAATTCCATAGAGTAAGCAAATAAGTAAGTCTCTCAAGAAGTTGATGTTTTCCCTTTAACCTCTTCGGGTGTTTGTACAGCACAGGGGTGAATCCAGGATTTTTGTTAGGGTGGGAAGGATGAGGGTGCGCTCATCTCAATCGAGTTGAGGGTGGGGGCTTCAGGAAATTTTGACATAAAAATACTTCAAACTTTGAGAGGAAATCTTTGAGTAATTTTTCAGTGTAACGCTAAACTTGAGAATAATCCTCTAATGAAGGGTATAACATGAAATTTGCGATTAGTATTGCAATTTATTAAAAGCAAATAATAATAACAACATATTTAGTGATTATTAAGAGAGAAATAAGTTTAAACATTATAACATTTAACACGTTATGTGTGTGATATTATTCAAAGATTTTGTTTAAAGTACGTTATTTAAAAATAAATTATTTTATAGATATTTATTTATTATTTATCATTGAAAGAGTAATAATAAAAATGATAAAATAAATCTAAACCTTAACAATATTTGTGCACCAAGGTGAGATGCACACAACTTAAATTTGGGTAGTTTTATTAATGCCAATTTTTGCTATTTTAATACTTAAGTATTAATAATAATTACCGTATATCAATCATTTAATAATGTTACCAATAACAATTTTTTTAAACTGGTTAGTGAAATAGTATTACGTGACATTAAAGTTAGTAGAGACTTTAAAATTGATTTAATTGGTTTAATTTCTTGAAACGCGCAGCGCTTCCCCCACGCTCCATTCCTGGATCTACCTCTGTGTCAGCAATGATTTATCTCTCTAATTTTATACTAAATAGTCAATAATTACCTATTTTAATGGTCAAAATTGATAAAAGAGAAATTTAATAGCAATGCGATAACCATAAGATGTGCATCCCCTAGTAAAATGTCGAATATTTTAACCAGCAGTCAAAATTTTAATACGAAGTGTTGACCCTTGGAGACCCCAATATTGATATTTTTTATTGGTCCAGATATACAAATGAAGACGTTAATTCTTTAGAAATAAAATTATAAAATTTATAGCCGTGAGTCAAAAAAATTATTTGTAATTATAGCACAATTTGTTCACGGGTTAGCTAGTGTATATTAAATTACGAATTTTGACTAAATATCTACATTTTCAAACACTAGAGCGAGAAAGTCCGTGAGGAGTTCCATATAATTTATTTTTGTAGTGTAGTGACATACATACCACAGATACCAATTTGGAACCAAATCGTTAGAGCCTCTTTCAAAATATTTCAAATTTTCTAAAATTACTCATCAGCCCTTGAATTAATTTTTACCCAAAACCCAAATATAAGGTGTTATCGCACATATTTGGGAGGTCAAACATAGTTTATACATCAACTTCAATCAAAATCGTTAAAGCCATTTTTGAAATTGGAATTTTAAAAAAAGCACTCATCATCCTTAATTTGAGGGCTAGGGTGAAAATGAAAAAAAAAAAATCCTGAGGTATAAACTTGTAAACTTGAGCACATACATAGAGAAGCAGACAAGTATAATGACAGAATTGTAAAATGCAGTTTTTTTTCCTTGTTTAAATTTTTTATTTCAATTTCGATTTTTTCACGATTACAATACTTTCTCTTTTGATGAGAGAGTAAGAATGAATGGGGTCGTCATTTGTCTCAATGGACATGTTTTCGTGTGTGCACGTATAGTTTTGTTTTTTTCCGTAAGCACTTTTCGCGTGAGCATTTTTTGTTTGAACAATTTTCATTTGGGCATTTTTCCGTGTGAGCGTTTTTCCCTGTGAGCATTTTTCCGTGTGAGCATTTTTCTGTGTGGGCATTTTTCCGTGTGGGCCTTTTTTCCATGTGAGCATTTATGGATGTGGGTTTTTTTCTGTGCGGAGTTTTCGTGTGCGTTTCTTTCACTTGCGTTTTTTTCCCTAGAATCCAGGGCAAGTAAGGCAAGCACTGCTTGCCTTTGATTGACGATATGTCATTATTTTATTTAATGTTTGCAAAAATATTCTCCTGGTAATAATTTAAGTGCAATTAAACCATCAGTGGGTTTGAAAAAAAAAATCCCACACATGGCAGTGACCATAACAAGCATGCAATACGTGCACTAGTCCATCTAATGGTGGTTGAAAGTCGGTATTTGTCCGACTTTCATCCCATTGCTCTAGAGTCTAGATAGTGTAGTTATTATTTGTGACGTCATAAGTTTTCAGAGGGGCGAAAAGGGGGAAGAGCTGCGGATGTCAGGTAAAAATGCAAGCAGACGAGCTACGACTTTTCTTGCCCGAAAGGTGACGAATAGAACCGAAGTCACTGCCCCTCTCTTCCCCCTTTCACAACATATGGGAATGGCATGGCATGAAAGGGGAAATTAATATATTGTCAAGGTACCCGTGCCCACAAGTTGTGTCGTGTGTACCGGGTCTTAGAGTTTTGTGCCATATCCTCTATCTATGGTTTTGTGGAGTTTATTGTAGCAGGTGCTTTTGTTTTGATGTGTGTATCAGCGAAATCTAACAAATGAAAGTTTATAAGTATATGTCTATAATAAGTAATAACACAATAATGTAAATCACAGAATGACGCCCAAAGCCACAACTATCATTAAAAAAAACTCCAAATATTTTCTTGAAGCCTTTTAAAAAAAAGGACCTCCCCTCTTAAGCTTGAAGGCACCCCTTCCAAGCTTGCCTAAGAGTTTTGGTCAAGAGACGCTACTGCCCACTACTGTATTAAATAACAATGTTCTTATTTCTTGGGGTTTATTAGTATTTCTTAACATTATGTCACAGACTTACGATTTCAAACCCCCACTCATGCTGCTAATCATTTCAGACTGAGATCAAACATTGTTGGGAATAATGATTTGTTCCTACAACTTATAGAACATTATAAAGAGTAGACTTAGTTCGAACCCTACTTGGGGAGAATATCAAAATAATTCAATAAAATAAGATGCCTGTATTGCTAGTGGAAACTTTTGAAATGTCGAGTTGATGGAGATAAGAAGAAAATATAATCACTCCTATGATTTTAACCTACGAGAACGGAAAAAATGCACGGTACTGTAAACTGGCAGTGGGGCATATAAGTCGAAATGGTTTGTCTACACCACTGTGCTATTTTGACTGGATGAGTATAAACCAAATGAGAAGGAATGAAAAGAGAGCATTCACTTGTTTGCGTACACGACAAACATTCGCTCGCATTCGATGTTCTACGGTTCTCTTTTGGTGTAAACAAGCTATTAGCAGTTTTATCGATGGTCATTTCCACTAAACGAACGTGAAAGAATGATCTTGCTCTATATTCTTGTTCGTTTGGTATAAGCCCACCTTTAAATGATTAAATCCATACAACTAATTAGTTAACGAGCCTATATTAAATGTTAAACCTTTAAAAATGCATTTATTAACCCATTGCCAATCTTTAAAAGTGTATATATCAAGTAATCCTACCAGTAGCACATACAGTAGCACGTTTCCTACTCTGTGGTTTTTATTTGGTCAAGATCTCAGTGGATATGTAAACTGAACTTTTTTTTAGAAATGTATATCTACACTAAATAATATGGCCTATGAAGGTGGAATTTAGATCAAACGCATTTTGTACGTGATGGAAGAGTGGTAAAAAATTAGGGGGGAAAAAATACATAGGGTGTTTCAGTGAAAGCGTGCAAAAACAGGACATAAGGGATGCTCTACCGATCATTTTGAGACAGGGAACGTGTGGTCTGTGAATCCAGCTAAGTGGAAAATGGGCCTAAACATGTCAACACTGTTACAAATGTCCGGTTTACTTACAGCTAATCATTACATGTAATATATTTACATTTAGTTGTAACATTACGGACAGGAATTACTGTACAGTATACTATATCATTGACAAACCGGAGGAAACTACCATCTCGTACCTCACAACAGTTGCTCAAAATGAGGGCCACCAACCCCAATGCAAGCATGACATCGGCGTGCGAGATTCTGCCGCACCCGTTAAAATATCCTGAGCGTGTTGCGAACCACATCACAGGTGACGACAATCCTGGCGACCAATTCCAAGTCTGTGTCCACCGGGGTCTCATACACAAGTGAGTTGATATATCCCCATAAGAAATAGCCTCCAAGCCCTCCCCCACATGTTTAGGCCCATATCCCCCCTTAGCTGGCTTGGCATACCACACGTTCCCTGTCTCAGAATGTTCGGTAGAGCATCTCCAGTGTCCTGTTTAATGTTTGCACGCTTTCACTGAAACATCCTGTATGTATACATTTAGATATAAATATTGTCAGGATTGGAACTTAAACTTAATTTCAACGATTCATATAGATTTGTGATAGTGATGCCTTGTGTACTTGATATCATCGTTGAGGGAACTGCATGGTTATTGCTGTAATAGGGATTTGGGAAAGAGTTTTGTCATTCTCTCACTTTCATGTGGTCAATCTCCCCTAAAATATAAATCAAATTTCGTAACGCTGGTTAGTTGAGGGTCGAGGCTGCCAGTAGCTCCTTCTTACCCCAGCACACCACCATTAGACCTAACTGAGCGCGAGTAGTTTGGAAACCAATAACTGAGAGAGAGATAGGGCGAAGATAAAGCATTTTCTTCATAAGACCTGCAGTTACCTCAGCAATTAAATTGAGTGTAGCAATCGGCCACCAAAGAACTTTACGAGACTGATTATAAAATTGTGATCTTATGATAACTACTGGCTTTGATCGTTGGGGGCTCCGCCCCCTAATCCCCAGTCCGTTTTCTTTGCAAGTGGATGTAAAATAATTTAATTTCAGAGCGTTTTTTGATAGGTCTTACCGTTTAGCCACAAAATACCTCCAAAAAAAGGTTCGAACCGACTTTAAAGTTGCTCCGCCATTTTGATTTTTTTTCGGGGCTAACATTTTTTTTTACTTTTTTGAATTTTCCAGCCGGTTATAAGCTAGAAGCAATAATTTTGCCAAATTTCAAGTTTCTAGCTCATTTGAAAGTGGGTAAACATTAATGTCAGTGAGTGAGTCAGCCATGTGGCTTTATACGAGTAGTATAATTGTTTCTAAACAAATTAACAGGTATTGGATTTAACCATCACTATTTAAATACAGCTATAATTATGATGGCTATACTTTAGTTTACCTCACCTCAAAGAAGAGAAAACTAATCAGACCTCAGTGACCAAAGTGGCTGCCATACATCTTCATTGGAGTAATGGCCACCGAAAGTGTATGAGAATGTTTGCTGTCAAACTAACTTATCAATACTTTGGTGTAAGTGACTGGGCTCATATATAAATGAAATAGAGTGGAGCGTGCTAGAGTAGCAGCCTCCTTGTTCGTACACGAAACACACCTCTCAAGATGGTTCGTGTGTGAACTGTGAGTACTAGATCTACTACTTTCCGATATCTTAGAGAGCTTAAATTTGATACTAACACTATAGAATATACTATTTCTCGAGAAAAATCCTAAATTTGAAATATAAAACATGTCGAATCCAATATAGGGAATGCAACATAGAGAAATTAAACTTTGTATGGACGCTATGAAGCATGCCATCTTTATTAGAAAAATCAAAGGAAGTAGATCCAAGATGGCGCACGCAACGTACAAAATGAGCCTTAGAGAGCAGAATTATGTATGAACGCTATGAAGAAAGCCATCTTTATGAGACAAATCCGAAACTTGAAAAATTCAAGATGGCGGGTGCAACGCATGAATTGAGAAAGATTTGGATGAAAATCGGTATTTGTTTCATTTGTATCGGTATTGATATATGGCTTGGAGTAATTGTCTTATCAGAAAAGTATGCCCTCTTTATGAGAAAGTCTAAAACATGAACAATCTAAGATGGGGGACGCAACTTATAAATTGAGTTCAATTTGAATGAAATATGAGGATAAAAATTTCCTAAATTAACAGAAAAAATAAGCTATCTGTGTGGCAGAAAATTTAAACATTGAGTATTTTCTGATAAAATTACTGCCCCAAGAAATATTTTCTGGTTAAATTAAACATTTGTTAATTACGGTTATAGCCTCATATAAATATCAACTTCTTTAGATTTAAAAATCACACTTGGACACATAAATCGAGCCAGGATATTTAATACATTATGATATGCGCTTTCTTAAGTTGTAAATGTACTATTGGCAACATAATGCCTTCCTGAGTCAAAGAGGGCTGCGTTATTTGATAGATAGGTTCCGGGTTCAATTCCCGTGTCATTATTCAAATTTAAAGAAAATTATATTTTGTTGCGGCTATAACCGTAACTAGCAAACGTATAGTAGCTTGGTTATTTAATGTATATTTTTGTTATTAACTTAAAGCTTAGTTGTAATCTTTTTCGCTTTATTTCAAACTAAGAGTGACCAGAGTCAATCGTTTGGGTAAAGTTCTTCAACTCGTGTGATAACCAAGGCTCTAATATCATCCGGTGAATTATACAGCTGAAATAATACTTTATGATTGGTTCCTGTAGTTTAAAATTACTTACCACAGTGAGAAATGCTTCTGGAACCTTTACAGCGGCGATCATCTCAAAAATATTAACCAGATTTTGTGTTGACAAGAGTTTTGCTTGACTAATCGCGATAGAAATCAAGAGGAAACATGGACCATATTGGAGACGCATGATTCATATAACTGTAAGCACTAAAATAATACCTAAAGGCTACCGTCTTGTATGGACGCTCACTCAACTAGGCTCTCAAAGTGTTTGATAAGACTAGTTGGTGTTGGCAATGGGTTGTGACAGTGTCCCATCCATTAGTGATAACAGACACCTTCATGAAACATAGAGGTTAGTTAGTCCCCGACTGACGTAATACCACGATATACAGTCTAGTCATCCATGCTTTGGCAGGCTAATCTCGACTAAACTAGACACAAACTTTAACTTGTATTGGAATATTTCCCTGTTGTATTCCTTATCATAAAATGGGACATGATTGTGTCTGAACTAGCTAAATCATGTTTTAATTATATTTAAAACAGATACGTTGTTTTGATTGTCATTAAAATTAAATACATTTTTTTCGCTCAAAACTTGGTTTTATTCCCAAATTGATGCATCCTTATATAAGATAAGTTACTTATACTAGCGGTTCTCAAAATGATTTTAGATTGTACTCATTGACCATGACTAAAAGTTTAATGCACTCCCAGGATAGAAATTTTCCGGATGACAGGCTTTAAAAAATATGAACACGATGACAGGCTTTAAAAAATATGAACACATGTCAAATAATTGATCTATTTGATCTATTGGGAAAAATATCCATCCATAATCATTTATTTAAATTGTGACATATCTATTTAGAGAGAATCTTACGGCAATATACATAACATTATCTCTTATTGGGAATCAATATGATCAGTTAAAAAAACCATAATTTTACTATAAAAAGTTTGTAGAAAATTTTTACACAGTCTATTTATAAATTCGTTCAAAAATAAAGAAAAAAGAGTAAACACAAACACAATATTTTCAAATCAAATTTTCAATTGTAATTCTGGAGCTGATATATTATGAATCCCAAAGTTTTTTTCATTGAGAGGGGTGTGGCTGCCTGGCTTGGCAAAACTTTTTGATATCTGGTTGTCCATTTGAAACTTTCAAGTGGAGGTCCGGCTTCAAATCTAGCCTATTGTGGTATTTAGTTTTTAGGTATCAAGGTACACCATGGATGAAAAAACACTCTCATAGAAATATGTTGCTGAGAAAGGCATTATAAACTGCTAAAGTAGAAAGTGTTAAGTAGAGGGTTAAAAATTCTCATAAATCGGTCTCCAGCATAGAGAAAATACATGAAAAATAGTGGTGGAAATAACCAGATAACGGTAAATGCCAGCAATTAGGGTTTTCCATAGGTACCTTGTTATTTTGCCAAATTTCCCCTGAGAGCTGCTCGCGTACCCTCTGAAAGGTGCCCGCGTACCCCAGTTTGAGAACCGTAGACTCATACTATCTAAACTATATCGCAATGTTGTAGCTTAACTTTGTAGAAGATTTAAAATTACAATTGATATTGTATTATTGATATTGTTGATGACTAAGTAGACTTGTTCTAGCCTTGAAGAATGGAGAGCCCACGTTTCCATGTTCACATGAAATGTCATTCTAGCTGCTGTCCTTGAGCAGTGATAAGAACACCTACCTATTGAGTAAATGGGAAACCAACGGACAGAAACCCCCTGGTGCGACATTGAACCGATATGTACGTTTCTACAATCGAACTTTTACAAAACATTTTGTGATATTTTATCCTCTTGAGTTTAGAGGTTGTGTGCCTACGTCTGTACCATTAAAAAGGTGATAAAATAAATTACTATTGTTCTACTCAAAATAAATTTTGAAACTCATAAATAACTGGCAAATATAAAGAGCAAATGATTGTAGCTTTTTACCAAGATTAAATTGATACCTTATAGTATAATACATATGAATATTTGAGGCGTGCAGATGCAAAACTTATTCAGTCCACCATAGATGGTTTTCAGTAAAACACAAAAAACCTACAGATTTTTCCCAAAATGACATAATCAAAAGCTTAAGTATTCATGTGAAATATCATAATTATATTAAAACAGTTTTGAAACAACAGCTTTGGGATGCAGCGAGTTTTGCAACCAAAAGTTTCAAAGTCCATGATAAAGAAAAATCTAACATAACGTCAATATTTGTTCACCTTTATTCTATTTATTCTTTATCAAAATATGAAAATATGTTTTATCTTTTATGTTTATACTTTTAATATAAAAATTTTGTTTCTACTAACTAAAATAAAATAAGCAATATATAAAACAAAATACAATTTTGGAAATAGATACTTTTTTCCCTGTGAATAAAAACTTGTATGCTTAAACTCTCAAATCCTCTTCTTCACAATATGACATTTCACTTAATTCTTCATTCACGCCATTGCCATCATCATTGTCCATTAATGAGATGCTGGTGATCAAATCCCTATAGTACAAAAGGTCCTCTAACCCCCTCCATTCTTCCCCAAAATGATTTATCAACAACTTTTCCACATCAAATAGTGTCTTTGCCTTAACTGGAACCTCATTTGGTAACTGAGAAGGATTCAAGTTATTTAGTGATATCCCACGTTTCAGTATTGATTTGTAAACTCCTAAATCTGACCTGTAATTTACCTCTCCTCTCACCTTGACATCACCAGACATATTCTTTATTCAACAATATCCTTTTAGAAGCTACAAATTAGAAATGCCATTGAGCTGGTGGTTTGATGACAGTTTCCACAGTACCTTTCCAATCATATACCAAAACGTCTGCTCCCAGATCCATCACTGTACCATTAAGAGCAAAAATTTCTTTATATTGTTCTGGTTTAATGATGGTGTCCTTTTTTCTCACTATTTTTTCAATACGTCCGAAGACCCTGTCTGGTGGTAGAAAGGAGTGCCCCACGAACAAGGAAAGTAATTTGAATTAATTTAACACCTGAAGCATTTGAGGAAAGATACTTTGCTAACATGCCAATCATGATGGTGTTTTTATTTTGTCCTGGACACCCATCTGAAAATAATTTAATGCACATTATGTTCTCCAACTTAGTGTTGCAAAGTCTGTGGTATAGCGTGGATGCAATCTCGTTAGAGCCCTTAGCTCTCTCGTTTTCAGACCAAGTGTAAATAAAGACTTGGTTCTTTGGTTGATGTGATCCAGAGTGCCCTTGGCAAACTGTAAAATTGAATTGGTGCAATTACCTGGAATAATATACACACTGGTCCGGAACTCTTTGCAAAACCATATTTTTTTGACAATCGAAATAAAGTTTTATAGTATGCTCTTCTTCGTGTTTTAGCATTTCATAAAATGCTTTTGATTTCAACTGGTGAACTCTTAGTTTTACAAGCGATTCCACTTTGTCATTTGAAGCTGTTGTGGTGGCCAGAGCCTTCAGTCTGATACATTCCGAGCAGTTATCAGTTGCTGGGGATCGAAAACTTATATTGAAATCACTGACAAAAATATCTCGGAAAAAACTATACTTCACAGGGATAATTTCACTGTCGTCTCAATAGGCCCTTCATAGCTTCCTTATAGTGATATCACTTGGCATATACTGACGCGTACTTTTCTCTTTTGTGTAGTGAGATTCCACATATTCTAACTTGCTGATGAATGCTCTCACTCTCATTCTCTTCTCTGCATCTTTCTGAGTTCGACGATCCCCACCTCGTTTTTCTACTGGAGACACCATTGTATTTAAATACTTCTTACATATATTTTGCACTTGAAATTTTGATATTCCAAGAATAAATAAAAATGTCTGTGCACATACCTGAACCATTCCTTTTTGCTTGGTTCTCACAAAATAAGATACTGTTACCGCATTAGATTTCGATTTCCTTTGACTGGTCGTTTGCGATGTGGTTTCTGCTGTTGAGTGTATTTTAGAATAAAATTGTCTTGGTCTACTTTAACTGTGGTATAGTAAAATGATTGATGAAATCTGCGAATTTCCTGCATCGATAAGGTAGCACATTCATAAGTGTTCTTCTTATGCTTACACTGTGGCATTTTTGGAAGCGATTTAGATTGGTGCCTGCAAAGGTTAAAAATACGTTGTAGCCTATGCCATGTATGGTTAAAAACACATTGTACCATATGTCATGTCTCATTTTCTTTTGGTTTTTCAGAGATAGGCAGAAATTGGACAAAAGACGCTCACAGAAACAATTATTAACCATATTTAATAGTATAAGACATACCATCTTATTCTTACCTTGATTTTTTCAGTGTCTCCCTCTTCCATGTGCTAGGGTTTTTACTTATTTTCCTTCCCGTTCCAGATGGTATGGCTCTTTCAACATTTTCCATTTTTCTTCAGGAAATGTAATTATAACTTAATATTATATTGAATGAATAAAGTTTTAAAACACATTAACATTTAGAGTAGACAGTATACAAAATTAATTATGCTAATCTCAAGGTTATGTAACATGTTTTGACTTAACAAAATTAAACCAATTATTATCATCAGTTAGGCCAACAGCTCATTTTACAAGGAATAAAACATTAAAATACTGACTAATATATTTTGGAGGGATGTAAAGAGTTTTGAAAACAACAATGTCATCACGTACAGGGATTCAATGAGTTTTGAAACAAAATAAAGGATTGGATTTAAATAGTTTTAAAACAAAACATGTCATGGATTCAGCAAGTTTTGGAACTACACTCACTTTTAAAAGCTTAAATATACGGGGAAAGAGAAGGTTTTGAATATCAAGAATATGATAAATCAATAGAAGTTTTGGAAAAGATAGCAGCACCGTCGCTAATTCTTTCTTTTTTTTATGGATTGAACTAGTTTTGCACTTGCACGCCTCATTTATACTTACTTTCTCTATAGCATTAGGAACTAGAATGTCCATTTCTGCACTTACAAAAGTATGACACCTATCTCTATCTGGAGCTAGTTCAATCCAGTCCACCTCATTACATCCTATCCCTATCTTTAGTTAATTTTATTCAGTCAACCTCATTATACCCTATACCTATCTTGAGCTAGTTCAATCCAGTCCACCTCTTTACACCCTATCTCTATCTTGAGCTAGCTCTATCCAGTCCTCCTTATTACACCCTATATCTATCTTGAGCTGGTTCTATCCAGTCCACCTTATTACATTCTACCCCTATCTTAAGCTAGCTATACCCAGGCCACCTCATAAAACCCTATCTCTTTCTTTATCTGGTTCTATCCAGTCCACCTCATTAAATCCTATTTTTCAGGTCCATTCTAATTATATCCTACCCACCTCGGTGGCTTAGTTAGCTAGCCCGATAGTTTAATGTTAAGCTAGACTAAAAAATATGTTAAGACTTAGATATTGTCATTTACAAATTGCTAATATAATATGTGTTCAAATTGCTAATATAATATGTATTCAATTTATTTAATTTATAAAATTGAATATTGAAGAAAAATGTCTTTATAATTAAAACCCTATACACGCTGTTTGTACTTTTGGCATATTTTTTTCCCCTTTTATAACACACCTTGTATATTTAAGATATTTACCTTGACTCAATATTTGTCCATAGTGCGAGTCAAATTGGTCAAATTAACATTCACAGCATATTAAACAAACAGTTATCAAACTAATTTTTAACGAGATTGAGAAATAAAACTTATTAAAACAACAAATTAAAAGTAAATATCGTAAACATATTTATTCAAAGGTTTTATGATTTTTTTATAGTATAAAAGTTACAATACCCTAATATTTCTTAACCATTATTTTAATTTATCTAAGTATTATCTTATTTATTGTCCCGTTACTCCTTTAGGTGTTCCAGTTTATGATGTAGATTTCTGGGAGCTTAATTGGCCGACATGTTTCGGTACTCAAGTCATCGTACCATAATCGTGGAAATGTAAAATTAAAATTAAAGATTCTAGTAAAGAATGTTGTAATATAATGGTTAGATTGAGTAAAATATATATTGTAAAATATAACATTGAAAAGGAATTATTGTAACAATATTCAAACAAACTTACGTCATTACATAGTAAAAAAACCATAGAGAATTTTAAAATTCGTTACAAGAAACACATTACTAACTTTAAATTTAATAGAAAAAAAAATCAAAACTTGCAGAGCATCTAAAAAAAATTCAAACCACCAACCGAAACCGATAAAACAATGTATGAAACCTCTTAATTATTATCATAAACCAGAGAATTTATCACGTTTAAATTATATTTTTTTGCCACGCCAAGTGGTGAGCCAGTGATCTTTGGGATGATTTCTAGACAGTGGATTTCAAATCAGTGCCGCTAGATAGTCTAACTATAGAGTACTCTATAATAATTAATTACGAGCCACAAGTCTAAGACAGCACTTTCGCGATATACTAAACTGCAAGGGTTCTAATCCTGGTCCACTGGCTGCCACCCTCTGGTCAGTTAGGGGTCTCCGGTTCAAATGATTATATTTGACATAGATTTGGTAACAACATAATTACTTTCATTTTGAAACAATGAACATTACTCTAATGGGTAAGGACAATGAATGAATCCCGCATGTGCGTGGATAAAGAGACTGGGACCTTACTGGAATTATAAATCCGATCTCCCGGTAAAACAACATGACGCGGAGCTAATATCGGGTTTAGAATCCCTTATGTGTGTCCTTACCGTTATAAACATACTAGCTGTTATGCGTTGCGGGCCTGATGCCTTAGACAGCATGGTGGTGTGAATTCCCATTCTACTTCACGAAAATGCTGTAGCCTGTACTTAATTTCTATCACCTAGTATTTTCTTATAACTTTTAGAAGTGTTCGTTAGGTAGGGTTTCAGGTCTCTGCTAATTAGTATTCACTTATATCCTTGCAATATATTAGACAGTCAGTGAAATAGTACGGTTCAAGGAGTAAATAATAATAATAAATGTGGGTCATATATCTGTCAAGCATGAGCATTTTTCCATTGAGGATTTACCACTATCATTTTCACGCAAATGTGGGTACATTAAATTCCTCAACTCTACAAAATTAGCGCCTATATTACAGTGCCTTGCTACCTTCCTCCTTTCTACGCAGATCCTATAGCTCAAATAAATATTTTTTTGTAAATTTATAGTAACTACACATGTCCAATAAATAAAGATTAACACCCGTCTCGGTGGCGTAGTTGGCTAACGCGCTAGTCGTGTTGAGATCGACTGCGGAGGACGGGGAGATCGAGGTTCGAATCTCGGTCGGGTGAACTAGGGGTGTTTTTTTCTTAAGGGTTTTCCACTCTCCCTCCACGCAAATGTGGGTTCACTTCCTCTAATTCAACCTTCCTAATTCCTACTCCATTAGCGTAGTTAGTACTTAAAGCGTATAACCCGAACGGGTAGTAAGACGCGGTGCTAAATAATAATAATAATAATAATAATAATAATAAAGCTTAATATTTACTATTCTGAGCTATTTAATATTTCATTCTGGCAATGTTTCCATCTCCTTCCTTTCTTTGATTCTCCAAGGATTTCTAACCAACATATTATACAGATTTTAAAAATAACATTTTCTTACTAGTTATTTTATTGACAAGCAGAAAGTTACTAATACATTTTATTTAAAACATTCATAGCATACAACAGAAAAAACATAAAGTTATTTTTAAATAACATACATCAATATTATGTAGGTCTTGTGAGAACTAAGCGGAGCTCTTCTGGTATGATTGGTTGAGGAGGTTGGAGTTCAAACACGGTCCTATTAAACTCAGGGTATTTCCAACTTTCCCTGCACACAAATGCGGGTACACTTACCCTCATAAATACTTTCATTATTCCTACCCCATTAGCATATTTAAATTATTGTATGAGTAGTAATAGTTAAATTTATTAGATATTTATATGTACGTGCTATCACAAGATATTGAAAAAGTCAAAATTACCAATTTTATTCACTAGCTGGTGCAGAATGAAAGTGATTAAGAAATGAATACAGGTGAATATAAGTTTGGCTTATCCTAATAATTTTAATGGCGTTGTGCAAGATAACGTAAGTCATGTGTTGTAGAGTTATAGGTTACTTTCCCTTGAGTGGTAATCTACCATCACAATTTATAAATGAACATATGAATGTGTGTGTGTGTGTGTGTGTGTGTGTGTGTGTGTGTACGTACCTGTGTGGACTTGCCATCTTACCTTAAAGCCAAATTTAGTTAATTTATAAACGCTATCCAAACAGTGAAACTGTTTGCAATAATATGCTTGTAGGGTTTTCCCGAACCAAATGCTGTTATACATATTACCTGGTCTAATTATATCAAACGGAAAATCTGATAAATTAGCTTTAACTAAGTTTTAATTTCGACTTATTTATCACTCTTGCAAATGTGAGGTGCCCCCAAACCATTGGAAGGAAGTCTTTGATTGGATGACCATTCTAAAATATATTAGCGGTGCTAAAGATATCGAGGTTCGAATCTTTGTGGGCAGGCCCTCTAAATGTCCGGCTCATTTAATTCTGGGGAGGGATGTTGGAATCAAATCCCTGTCGGGTAAACTGTTGGTAGTTGTCCCTCCAGGTAAAATGTTGGAACATTTTCTTAATCATCCCTACCACATTATCTTAGTTAATATATAGACGTTAAGCCAGAAATAGTGAGTGTAGCTCATATAGTTATGATGGGGGAGGTTGTGCGTTCAAATCTCGTTCGGGTGAACTGGGGTGGTTTTCTATTCTCCCTCACTCCATGTAAACGCTGGAAAATTTCTACCTTACTCCTCCACTAACAGTGGCCCATGTTGGTATGGCGGATAGCTACATCCTAGCATGTCGACGGACGATATCATACAACCAAGTTAGTAGACTTTTGTGGGGGATAGCGGACCCTAACTGAGCCTTCCATTTGAAGAGAGGCCTCTGATTGTGAATTATGAGAGCTGTGTCACTACTCTCTAGTTGTGACATCACCCTAATGAGCAATGACGTCATCAGAAAAACCCATTACCACATATATGGGGGAAGGGGGAAGGTTGTGATACCAAAATAGATTCAGAGTCTTGCGGCTGGGAACCATTACTCACACTATACGCTAAGCGGCCGGCTATAGAGGATGCTCCTGCAAGCTCCCGACCTCACTAGCGATGCCAACATTGAATGGGATGTTGCGGGAGGAGTTCCCGACGCCTTGGACTGCACGTTCCCCCACCAATAAATAAAATCTCCCACACAAATAAATAAATAAAGACTTTCACATCAGTAAATAATTAAAAAATCACCCACACCATTAAATAAAAGACTCCCACCCAAAGCCCTCCTCTCTAGGACACATGAGACAGGAACGAACAAGTTTGGACAATAATAAACCAGCACAATTACACCCTACAAAACAACCCAATAAGCCAGAGGTCTATGACGTTACACATTCTAAAATAACCCGGTTGCGACATCACACACAGCATTGAGACGACGTAATCATCACAATACTCACTCTTTCCAGATTGGGGTCAAAGGTCAGATTGTCTAAAAACGCTGCCAACGCTATTGACCGGTGTGCCACTCAGGGGACTTGCTTAATTTTGAACTAGTCTCTAGTGTCACCTATTATTGACTTTTTTTTAATGAGTCTTTAAAACAAAAACTTTTTAATATCCATGTTTACATTGTTCAGGCTATACATATATTTGATAATTTCTCTAACGGGGTAGGGATGAGGAAGAAAACATCTTAGAGATAATCTACTTTCATTTGCTTGGAAGGAGAGTGAGGAAGCCCTTTAGGAAAAACCACCCTCAGTAGACAAATCCGTGATTCAAACCCCAAAATCCTTGTCATTAGCATGCCAGTCTAATATTAGTATGACATATTGCATTTTGATAGTCATATATTATATATTCGGTTCAAACCGTGTTGTCTTCACCAGCACAAAAAATGCACTTAAGTACGAGACAAGACTAATTCTAACTGTTAACTTAAAAAAACTACTGTGTACCATGACATGACTATCGAAATTTTATTAGCGTCAAAAAATTATACCATGTTGGGAAAAGTTTTAAACAATTCATTTTATTGTCGGCGTACCACCCCAATTGTGTTCACATGCCGGCCTATACTTACATCACGAATTACGAGCTCTCACAGGTAAAACCATCACACTCATACAACAATAGCGTGATTAGTACAAGTAAGAATAACCGAACTGGTAGTGAAATTTGGGGGAGTAAGTAATAAAAAAACTTATCACCTCTTTTGGTGCATCTGTTGGTGGTTCTTTTACAAGCCAGGTATTAAGCGTATATTTACGTTTTTTAAGGCTTTACATTTTTATATTTATTTAACTAACACTAATATAATTACATTAGCAAAAACCAACAGGCCAATAGTACAATAATACTGAATACTTTCTCTAAAACCACAAACCGACACAATACAACCTTTCACTACACTCAACACTAATACTAAATAGTAATGCGGTTCCGTTCAAATTTTGTAAATGGTTTCAAAATGTTCATAGCTAGAAAAAAAAAGTGATTTGCTAAAGTAGATATGTTGAAAGAGAGGATTAGGGAAACCAGGTACTCAACCTACATAAGCTGCTGACTTTATTTCTGACAATTTTCCTTTTATTTAATCTGCTCTTTCTGCTTGCTAATTCATAAAGTAAGATCTTACAATTGATATCAAAAATATTTGCCTACTTTTCTCGGACCCCACAACTCGAATCATACCAAGAAACGTTCTTTGTTTCCCTATATATATTTGAATGTAAATAAAAATAAGTACCGTAAAATGGGGTAACTTGGGAGAGTTTTCTAGTATTTACCTTTGTACTTTTAAACCAATTAGTTTATATCAATCCAATAAATTTTTTCACTACGACAAAATGATTATGCTTATATTTTCTATATGTAAAAAATTGTGGTTTTACTGTAACTTTACTTACACATTTTTAGACGTGTCTCTATTCACCCCAATGTTGGGGTTAATAGGGAAATGCTATTTATTTTAGATTAATCGCTATTCCAGTGTATATTGGGGTTAACAAGGACACTATTAATCATTTAAAAGAATGTTTTTTTAAATCTAAGTAAAAAAAATACATATCACAACATATTACTGGACCAAAACTCAACACAAGTCACTAAATTTATGTCTTCCCCTTCTTATATCTGATGGGTTCAGAACTGCCATTATTTGTGCCTGCTGAAACTCAGACTCATCCACTCCATTGGGAAATATGTAAATGTTGGCCATCTATGCAGATTGTTGGAGAAAACTTCCAAGGTATTTTTGTCCCAGATTTATCACTCTCAGTATTTTTCCTATGAGCATTTTTTCCACACCTCGATTGTATAAGAATTTCACTTTCACCCAGGTCCCTTCTTCTATTGCTTGTTCTTTTTCACTGGCTGCCTGATTTATTTCTTCGTCGTCAGATGATAAACTGCTTTCGCTTGCCAAAATTATTAAGTCTGCCACAGAAACACTTCTCCCAGTTGGTGCTTTCAGCCTTTTCTTGTGGCCTCATACTTCTCTACCAGTATGTTCATTGTCATAACATATTTCTTTAAGAAGGTGACCTAGCGGTCTAGGGGTAAGGTGTCAGACTTCTGTGCTGGAGGCCGGGGTTCAATCCTCGGTCCCGGCACAAATTTATCTGATTGCCAAACCCTTCCTTCACCTCTGACAAGAAATCTTGTAAATGTGGGGAATGCCAGGCTTCCACCGTGGTTTGGATTCCACGTTAAACTGTAGGTCCTCCATTTAATCTCACAATCATCCTACCATTACACATTAGCGTAAGTGCGTATAACCCAGAACGGGTAGTAAGACGCGGTGCTAATAATACTAATAATATTTATTTAAGGTAGTTTGTTAGACTAGTGTTTACATCCGCGTTTCTTCCAGGTTCTTCTTCGTAGTGTGGTAGTCTCTCTAAAACTCTTTCTTTATATATTGGATGTATCCCTCCTTTGTTGAACCCTGATATAATATTAATTTCCATGTTCTCCTCCATTGAGTCCAGGGCTTGTTTCAACAACCTTGGAAACATATTTTTATTGAAAGGTTCGTCACCTCCTTTCTTCATTTTCCACAATTCTATCACTTGGCGCCAGGAACTTTTCATGGGTCTGAAGAGCGCCAAGTCAAGTGGTTGGGTCAAATGCGTTGAATTAGGTGGCAAAAAGACTAAAGCAATATCATTAACTTCGCACAATTTGACAATGGCAGAAGAAAAGTGGGAGCTCACTAAACATTTGAAACAAGGTATGATTATTTTCTCAAACCAATCAAGAAAACAGTAGCCATCCATCCAACATGAGTTACTTCGATTGTATCGAGCTCCACGAGGTCCATGTTCGGTTCACAAGTCATACAGATGCAGAGCCTTAGAGATGACGTAGGGTGGTAAAAGAGTCCCATCAGCATTTTCTGCAAACATCACTGATGTATGTGACTTGGTTTCATTCATGAATCTTTAAGGGTATTTGTAGTCCCTCTTGAATATCAGCTTGCTTTGACCTGGATCATCAGCAAGACACGTTTCATCTAAATTTATGATCGCTTCGGGAGGAACACCTTCAAAATACTTTTCCAACTCTCTAAAATACTCCTTAATGACTGTTGGGGACACCTTTGCTCTGCTACATGTCACATTCTGACACCATCTCTGAAAGAGGCGAGCTTTGTGTCTAGAAAGAAATGAAAGAGCCCAATCTACGCCTGGCATATTGTCTTTGAATTTAGTAATTCTCGTGCCCTACCTGTTCAAGTGATATTTCACAAAACATTGTATATCGAATGTACTCATTGGGTAACCCCAATCACGACACGTCAAAATGCACTGCACCATTTCATTTTCAAAATTATAGCCATAACACCTCTAGTTATGTTGGCTACATACCTCTGCAAGGCGAAATTAGATATTTTAAATTTGTTGGCAGCTGCACGTATTGACATTCCACTTTAAACAGTTTGAACTGCCTTTTCCACAACATTAGGGTTCACTGGTAAATTGATTTTTGAATAAGGATAGCTTATGTAGTTTCTTCCCATTGCCCCTATTGACCCCAGATCTTAGGTTAAAGACTAATACTTGTGTTAAAAAATAAATACGTTAAGATTCAATTAAACAATATTATCAGCCACTTGTAATATAAATTAATTTACGTGAGAAAGTTAAATGATGCAAAAACAAAACAATTTCTACCACTGTGATTCGTTTAACAAAAAAAGTTTTATGGATAACCTAAAATGGCGCTAAAATACCAGCTGACCGACAGGTCTACCAAGCCAACAAATAAAAATGTAATTGCTCACTTTATGGCTTATTAGATGAAGGGATGTTTTAAGAAAACATAATTTACTTCCACAAGAAGAAATCTCCCTTTGTTGAAATTGTGTAAATTGATGAAGATAATCTCTTATTTGCGTTCATTTTCACCCCTATGACCATATTCACCCCATTTTACGGTATTTGAAATATTGGCAGAAATAATTTTACAATCGGAGTTTCTACAAGTATCATTTAAAAAGTAAATTTTAAAATAATAACTAGACAGTATTTGGTTGAAGGCATTTACATTATTATTATTATTATTATTATTATTATTAGCAGTGAAGGACGGGTTTGGCAATCATATAAATCTGTGCCAAGACCTAGGGTTGAACCCCGGGCCCCCAGTACAGAAGCCTGACACCTAACCCCTACACTGCCAGGCCACCATTTACATTATTAAACTTTAGTAAAAGTAAAAACTATATATTGTTAAATTTGGTATATGTATAGGTGGACCTCCTTTAGGGTCGTCCAACAAACTCCAGGGGAGTTCGGACTCCCAGGCTTTCTACGCCCTTGCCTAGACTAGATTACTGCAGGGATCAGCAACTAGTTGATCACACTGGTATTTTAGATGATTATGCAAGATAATTGAATGTTAGTTAAAAGTTGACCTTTAAGTCTTTTAAACTTGCAAACATAACAAATACTTACACATAATATTTGAGAATGGCGAAAATAGCCTCAATTGGCCCTAATTGACAATGTTAATGTGTTCCTGTCTGATTGGTGATGTGCCTAATATACATACAAGAAGTGATTTAAGAAAGTCATAGATATTCAAGTGCAAGTTTATTATCTGGCAGCAAGAAGAGTGCCAAAGTTTACTTATAAAGCTTATCATTGCTTTAAGATGTAAGCACTGTTAACCTGCCTCTTTACCTTGGTAGTCTTTAGCTCTTTGGAATTTTATGCTGATGGTATAACCTAACTATCTAGGACAACCCATTATTCCAGTTTTACCTTTGACACCAAAGTGGAGATAGTGTGTATTGTTATGATTACGTATTGTTCTTGTCGCTCTCTGATTGGTTGTTACGTAATGTTGTTTTCGCTCTCTGATTGGTTATTAGGCAATTTTTTTACGCTGATTGACTGTTGGCTTTCCCCCTTCCCTCCTCCCCTTTCCCCTTCTGCCCCTATCGGTGGTTCCGGACATATTGGTTATTATTCCGGATATGTTTATTCTTGTTCCGGACATGTTGATTATTTATGTGTGCTAATTGATTTTGTATGTATGGGTAGGATTTGGGTGTTGGAGTTTATTTATTTATTGGCATGCAGTCCAAGGCACCGGACGCTCCTTCTTCGAAATCGCTAGTGACCATCTTCTCTGGCCTGCCGCTTAGCTAAGAGAGTGAACACCGAGCAGCTGACAGCGTATCATGGCCGTAAGGCCCCTTTCTCTTTTCCTTCACTCCCCACTCTCCTTACATAGTCAAGACACAGAACGAACTAAATTACATTGAATGCTACCTCGCTCTGTTGGACTGCCTTTCACTTACCGGAACAAACAGCACGAAACTCTCCTGACGAGCGTTTTGGGTAGAGTGTGAAAAATTGTTCCCCTGCCTTGAAACCCCTTTCACTTCCCTCTCACTTCCCCTCCTTAGAGGTATATGTCGCAACCCCTATGTTGTAATGGGTATTCCCTGATGACATGTGCCAGTTTGGCGGGTCAACAAAACAAGTCAGGACAAGAATAGATCGTGACTTTGAATGATGTTGCAATGGTGTTTCCCTGATGACTGGCGTCAGTTTGGTGGCTCTACAAGACACGAATAGATCTTGACCTTGAAACCGTGAGTTAGGTCATTGACTCTGGTAACCCTCCCCTCGGCAATGGGTTTTTTCCGGTGATGTCGCAACTAACCATCGCAATGTTGCAACCCCCTATTTGGTAATGGGTTTTTTCCCAGTGATGTCGCAACTATAGAGAACAGACACAGCTCTAATTAAGCACAATCAGGGGCCTCGGAATCCTCAGTTAGGGGCCGCTATCCCCCACCACAAAAATCTACATAAATTGGTTGTTTGGTATCGCCCGTCGTCATGCGTGGATGGAGATATCCGTCATGGACCGGAGGAGTAAGGTAGTAATATTCCATTGTTTACGTGGAGTGAGGGAGGTAAGAAAACCACCCCAGTTCAACAGAGCAATATTCAAGCCCACGACTTCCCCAGCCATGACTATATGAGTGGCACGTACCCTTTCTGTTAAAACGTGCGGTAGGAGTGATTAAGTAATTGTTCCGGAGGGAGAAATACCTACAGTTTACACCACTAGGGATTCAATTTCCTCCCCCGTCAGAATAAGATGAGCCTGACATTTAGACTGTGTGAACACCGAAATTCAAACCTCGATTTCTTTAGAACGGTCGTAATTCCTATACCCCCACTATTTTCGAAGGGGTTTTATTGGTCGACCAAATTTTTTAGGCCGATGAGAATGTGTACCCGCATTCGCGTCAAACGTCGATCACTCTGTCATCGACCCTTTAGGGACGCCTTAGACCATGCGACCATCGATGCAAGTATAGAAATTTAGACGGCGTGCACACCGGGATTCAAACCTCGATATCTTTAGAACGGTCGTACCTCCTGCACCCCCACAATTTTCTAAGAGGTTTTGCCAGTCAGCCAGATTTTTCTAGACCAGGTAGAATGTGTACCCGCATTTTCTTCAAACTTCGATCATTATGTCATTGGCCTTCTAGTAACGCTTTAGACCATGTGATCATCGATGCAAGTATACAAATTTAGACGGCGTGCACACCGGGATTCGAACCTCTGTATCTTTAAAACGGTGGTACTTCCTGCACCCCCCATCATTTTCGAAGGGGCTTTGCTGGTTGACAAGATTTTCCTATAACGGGTAGAATGTGTACCCGCATTTGCTTCAAACGTCGATAATCGCCCGTCTAGTGACGCCTTAGACCATGCGACTATCAATGCAAGTATTAAGTAATACAATCGGTAAGTATGAGGGTGAGAGTTAAGTGTGAAAATGTGGAACCAGTGGAAACTCTTAAACCTAACTAACCAAACCCTCAGGTGAACATTGGGTATTTTCCCTTTCGGTAAAAATACCCCAAGTACCAGCTGACAATCAAACCGAGACCCCTAAGCTAGTAGGCAGGTGCTTTGACCAATACCCCCCGAGTCATGTTAGCGTTTTAATAACAGGTGTTATGATTTTCGATTTTGAGCTATGAGTGTCTGGGACGTAAGATTTAGAGTAACTCAATTGGAGTTGGTAGTTTAGATACAAACAAGGTAGCCTAGAAAATGCTCTAGATTTTTTAACCACTGAAAGAACATTATTTATTATCATTTTTATTAATTTTTAATCATCTCCATCAACGTTAAAGCCGAGTACCTAATATTTTTAAAATTCATAATTAAATATAAAATAGAATCATACAAAATTTATGAGTGTTTCTACAAAAACAAAGTGCACGCATTTTTAACTATTGTTTGATCAATCGTAGTCAAGTTGGTCTTAATTCAAACTCTCGTTTTTAAAATAATGGCTATAATAGTAGTATTATTTTGACTTATTCATACGTTAATTAGTATTTTTAGTCATATAAACAATAAAACACATCCAATTGTTTTAGACCAATTATGTATTTGACTACTCAATTTGAAATATACTTTATTTTACAAAATTTTAATTAATTATGTGTGTTCTAATTGACATTATTTGAAATTCCTCCAGCTTGTTTTCAGTTTTTACAATAAAAATTGTATTTATAAATACATTTTAACATTTCAACACAAATCACACGTCAATTCAAATATTTGAGGCTAAGAGATTGTTATAATAGTGTCCTTGAATTAAAGTAAAATACATTTGTATTTTATATTTTAGCACTATATGATCTCTTTTGCTGCTGTAACTTGAACTATGTTTTCTTTCATGTCCGGAAAAAGTCTACCTCAGTGGGCGAGAAATTTATACAAATAATCAAAAATCAAAGGATTTATCTTGGATTTATAAATAAGCCTGCTACACATTGGACGCATTGCAGGCGCAGCAGAGGGGCTGGCGAGGAAGAGGAAAATCTGTAATACACGTTTTTGATGGGTTACCGTACATTGGACAGAGTGCAGGTGCAGCGTAGGGATAACTCTTTCACGTCTCTCTCTCTGATTGTAGTAGACGTACAGTTTTCCTGGGTCCTCTGCTTCTCTGTTACGTAGTTTTAGTGTATTGTGATTGAACATCTTATTTAATTATCCAAGATCATAGAGTATTATATTAAACAAACAATACAAATTACATGAGGACGAAGCTGAAAATTGAATTATGGGAATAGATTTGTATTGAACTGAATTACTCGAACGGTAAGTGACATATTCTAGATTTTTGTCGTTAGTGAAATTAATCCACAGTAGTTTGTATAACCCATTAGAAGAATTAGATGTTACTAGACACTGCATATAAAGTAAATTACAATTTTCGACTTTTTCCTTTATTTACTAAGAGAATAGGATAAGATTAATTTTTTTAATTCAGAGTCTGACTCGGAATATAAATCTATCAGAAGTTCCTCTCATTCACACGCCATACCACGTATTGTACCGGTTAGAAACAGAACTCAAGTTTGCATTGGAAAACATTGTTTTGCGTTGCTTAGAGACTTTTGAAAACAAGATTAAGATTTTTACTGTTAAAGTGGTTGATTTTATTGCATTTGAAGATTTGAGATTTAATGTTCTCTGTTTTGTGATTTTGCTTTATTCAAATAAACTATATTCATTTTTCCGTTTCAATTTGTACATAATATTACCACTGGGAAGAGATGGAGTGGATTGAGGACATCGAGGACATCGATGGAAGGGCGAGGGCCTTGACGTGGGAGATGAGATCTGCCTGAGACCGAGGGCGAAGAGGTTGGCGAAGAAGGCTGCCTAGTGGACTCCGGAGATGACTAGGAAGAGGAAGGAGGTCATTCGGGCCAGACGGAGGAGAAGGCAGGACGCGGCGCGGAGGCCAGACGCGGGTACGCGAGGGTCAGGAACTACTACGTGTAGGCGGTGTTAAAGAGCCAAAGGGCAAGATGGAGTGGGTTCGTCTCCAGCACAGGTAACCAGAACCCAAGGGGCTTGGTTTACAAGCTCTCCATGGGTAAGGCACGACAGGTGCAGGTCATGGCTAGGCTAAGGGTTGACGGTCTTGTTACAGATGATGCTGCGAGGGCGGTGTTGAGGTTCATTGTTCCAGATGACGACCCTGCCATGGACACTGAGAGACATCGATCCCTGAGAGCGGAGGCGATGGAGGACTACGCTGGAGTGGACGTTCATCTCTTAAACAAAGAGGAGCTACACGACGCCGTCCAAAGTTGCCATAACCAGAAAGCCCCTGGTTTGGATCTACTGACGGTGGAGATAGTGAAGAAGTCATGGAGCTGCATCCCCAAATACCTGCTGGCGATAGCCAACCACCCGATTCTGGAGGGCCATTTCCCCAACCTATGGAAGGCAGAAGAGCTGAAGATACTGTTGAAGTCACCGAATCAAGACCCGATGGATCTGGAGTCTTACTGACCGTTGACTTTGCTCAATGTTCTCGGTAAGGTGATGGAGAAGCTGCTAGCTTTGAAGTTCTGGGAATATACATAGGGATATGTGTGTTTGATGATCGGCAGTATGGGTTTTGTCCTGGAAGAGGAACAGTGGATTCTCTGAGAGGGTCCTTCGCGACGTCTCCGAGAGCGATTGCTAATACATGCTGGCCATCTACTTGGACATCTCGGGTGCCTTCGACAGCACCTGGTGGCCGGGGATCCTGGAGAAGCTGATGAGAACTGGATGTCCAAAGAACCTGTATGAGGTGGTGAGAGACTAATTTAGGAACCGGACGACCGGGCTGTTCTTGGAGCAGATGGAGTCCGATAAAATCCTGACTTAGTGCTGCCCAAGTGGTCAGTACTGGGTCAGCCTTGTGGCTACTGATCTTTGATGATTTCTTGAAACTGCATTTCAAAGACGGAGTCAGTTTTTATGCCTATGCAGCTGACGGTCTTCTACTAGTCAAGGTCAACACGAGGATCGTGCTGGAGGCCAGGGCAGAGAGTGCCATGGATACGGTGTTCGCGTGGATAGCGGAGGCCCAGCTCATGTTTTCAAGGGAGAAGACTAAGATGACCCTCCTCAAGGGGAAGTACTCGGTGATGAGGCACCCGATTGTACGCATGGGTGGTGCGCCTATAGGATACGTAAGGGTAAACAGTTATCTAGGTGTAATATTAAATGAGGGTTTATTTTTCAATGTTCATTTCAGAATGGTAGCGGGAGTGGCGAAGGCTGATTTCGGGAGGCTCATCCGAGTCTCAAGGACTTCCTAGAGATTGGACTTCTCGACTCTACGGAGGATGTAAAAGGCCCTGGTGGAGTTGGTGCTGGCCTACGGATGCGTTTTGTGGCATCATCGGATGGATGTTAAATCAGCAGGATCATCCTTCTGAAAGCACAGAGTTATACGCTTCTCGCAATCACCAAAGAGTACATTACAGTCTCACACGATGCTTTTCCTGTTGTTGCATGTGCTTTGTCAATCGACCTGCTCGTTATGGGAAGGGTTAGCGCTACTGGGCGAAGAATAATGGACTGGACCTGGACGAAGAAAGGAGGAACCAGCGGCGCGACTCCCTTGCCGCTTGGAAGGAGAGATGGGACGGGTCCATCAAAGGAAGATAGACCTATCGGTACTGGCCTTCTGTGCAGGAGAGGATTGAGAGCGATTGGGTCGTTACCAATCACTATGCTTCACAGCTCTTCACCCGTCATGGGAACTTCAATGTGAAGCCGCATGTATTAGGGCTGAAGGAGAACCTAGACTGCGAAGCTTGTGGTGCCCACGAGAACGCGGAGTACGTGCTGCTAACCTGTGAGCGGTTCGAGAAAGAGAGAAGAAGCCTTAGGTTGGAGGTAGGCGAGCCATTCTCACAGACCACGATGGTGAAGGATGCCAGGAGCTGCGCGTGCTTCCTGAGGTATGCGATGGCGGCCGGGAAGACGAAGGAAAGAAGAGAGAGAGGTACTGTGGGTTAAGTTGGCTAATAATGTTTGCTTTTTTAAAAAAAAGATCGTATGTATGGGTTGGTAAGTTACTAATTATGTGTCTCTTTTAGGGTAGTAGAAATAGGTAGGTTATTGCGTGCGATGTGTGCTAGTTTATATGATTAGGAATAGGTTGTAAGTTGAGTGCGATTCGTGCTGGAGGTAGGGTTGTGAGCGGTTAGGTTAGGATATGACTGGTATGGGGGCTCGGGTCTTGTTATTATTGGAGTATTTTTCTAGGGCTTCTTTTTCAAAATCTAAATACAATTCAGAATTGCTTGCTCTCCTTGGCCTTCAATTCAAGATACGGAGGCGGTCCTTCAGAAGGGCTGGGGTAAGTACCTCCACGAGGTCCCCGTTGGGAAACGTAGTGTAAAGACTTAGTGTCGATCCCTACGGCTGAATCCCACCTCCCCCACATGGTGAGTACCCACTGCAGGGGGTCCTCCTACCCTCGGATACGGGTGAATGCGTATACGAGGGGTTCTCCCATTCTCGTTGTAGCGTCACTTGCCCCTTGAAGCCGTGGTTGCGCTGCGAAAAGTTTCTTACTTATATGTGGCGTTGCAGAAAAAGGTCCTAATTGGGCGATAGAGGGAGTCCTTTCTATTCCTATCCACTTTCTAGCGAAACCACTTCCAAGGAAACGTGCTTGGGAAAATTAACGGGGCAAGAAGACCCTGTTGAGCTTGACTCTAGTCTGGCACTGTAAGGAGACATGAGAGGTGTAGCATAAGTGGGAAACGGATAATATTTGCCGATGGTGACATCCTGCTCCTCCGCTATTTGAAGCCGAGCCTCCAGAGGAGGATGAAGTTGAGGAAGACTATCGCTCTACTGTTATAATAACACAGCCTCCCACACCATGTCAAGTAAACTAGGTCTCATCCACCACGAACTATTAGTCAACCTATTTAAATATAACTTCCTAACATTTCCTGTTCTATTTTTTATTACAAACGTTAATAATTTACGCGTAAGGCATTTAAATGTTATAGCTGTCTTTAAAAGAGTGTTTGCAAATAAATAATTTATTAGTGTATTTATTTAACTTGAACTGTCACATCTACTTCGTTTCCATCTTGAACAAATCTTTTCTAAAAATACGACCTATATTTTAAGAATGAATATACAGTTGAGGTTATTTTATAAATTGATATAAATCATAAATATTTTAAAACTCACCGTATCTCTACTTCAGACATAGCATTAAGTCAGTTGTGTGCTGATGAGATAATTAAATCTTTTCTTATAATGTAACTTCAATCTTTGATTAAAAACATTGTTGATGATGAATACATTTTCAGAAATAATTTCAAAGATTTATCTTTTTATAATCATCGGTGAGAGAAAAAATAAAGTTATATCATATTATTATAATGTTTCGTGTATCAACAGATAGTTTTTTTTATTATATCTACGTTTTGCAGAGTATACCGTTGACTGTCAAGAATAAAGATAAAAATAATAAAACAGGGATTCTTTAAATAAACATCTTTAACTAAACTCTCAAGTTTTCTACTTAATCTTCATCCTTGTTAAGTTTGTAAGTTCAATGTTATGCTTAAAGTTTATTCATTTTTATCAAGTTTTCAAAGGTTGAAAAAAACATTATTTGCCAATTTAGACTAAGCACCATTTTTACCCCTTTCTCGAAGAAATATATTTTTAACATAATAGATGTCTCTCTCCACTACAGAACCAAGCAGCATTATCACAATTATCGATTGGCAAAGGTGATGTTTAACTGTCATTTTTGTGTTAAATATTTTCCTCATTAAAATAGTTGGTGTTCCATACTAAGACCATTTAAGGACAGCTTCTATGATTAGTTTAAATGTATAGTTTGTCAGACATTTTACACATTTAAAATTCCATAGTGTAACAATTCTGATAAATAAGAATAACCTAAATTGTTTACAAATACCAAATAATTTCTGGTAATTTACAAATAGTTTATTTTTGAAAATTTAAATTTTTCTATATATTTATTAGATCAATTTGGTTTAAAGTTTATATTTACAGAGTGATTATTGTGATAAACAAAATAATGGGTTCGTTTTTATGAAGAAAACATAGTACTTATTAATTGATCACATATTTCAATCAGAAATATTATTATTGAACACTAAAAATTTGTCTCTGTAAAATAATATTCAGTTCATATGTTTTATTACATTCTACAAATAGTTTGTCTAATTAAAAATACTACTTATTATTTACATTATTATTGTTATTTAACCGAAGCTCCTCAAGCAACTACATTAAAATGAATATATATTATAAATATTTACATGAATAATATTTAAAACAATGCTTACATATATTTATTAGTAGCATTTTCTCCTACAGAGTTTACAACATTTTAATACATATATTTATTACCTATCCGTTTGGTAAGGAATCGGAGAGGATTAATGTATTGTAATGATATTGGTTTGAATTACTCTAAATTATATAAAAGAAGTCATGGATTAAGGTAATTTTTCTTTAAAGTAATTATGTAGAATATCCTTTTATGATTCATCCATGAAGAAACACGTGCTTATCAGAAATAATGGGAAAAGGATTTCACCACTAAAATAGATTTTTTATACCATATTTCCTGCTAAAAGAACAACTGCGTTATTTCTTGTTAAAAAGAACAACTCCGCAGTATTTGGCAAAGACGCCAATTCCTTATACCAATAAGAAGCTAGCTTTCACAACACCTGTCACCAAGACTCTTTCTATTAGTTAGCTTTTACACTGTTGATGAGGGGAGAAAGATGCAAGGGGTATGTCATATATAAGCCGCTGTGCCTATGTTTAAGGCATCTCCACCCACGCACAAGTCAGTCAGAGCCACACACTGGCAGTCAGTCTAACACAGTATAAAATAACTTACATTAATATCACAAGTGTGCAGTGATATAAATCATTTAATTGGAATATGTATAAGTAATTAACAGATGTCATTTAAATGAACCGCGTGTGAATAAACAACCATCAAAAGTTCTCTTTCTTCACATTTATTAATTATACCGTTCTAATTAGTGCTCGACCACAGAGCTATAGACTGCTGGTTAAACTGTATATTTTCCGTACAGTGATGATAGGCGCTCGACCACGGAGCTATAGACAACCTAAACATCATCACAGCATTATTATATCAGGGAATTAATCCTTAGTGTTTCAATCGATGCCCAAAGCGGGGCGATTGATTCCATAGTGTTAAAGTATTTATAACCTTTTCCGGATGAATGGTGGCACCCAATGAAATTCACTACTCTTTATGGTCTACAAATATTTTTTTGTTTAATAGGAAAAGTTTGTTAATTCACATACAGGCACAAACGATCCATGTTGAGCTAGACCGCCATGAACAGGGGGGAGCTTGAGGTTCGAATCTCAATCGGGTGAACTGGGGGTAGTTTTTTCACTTTCCCTTTACGCAAATGAGGGTTTAAGCTGCCCAATTCCTAATCCATTAGCGTAATTAGTACTTAAGCCTATAGCCCGAACAGGGTAGTAAGACGCGATGCTAAAATGTGTCGAGTTCGCGTGTGTGTGGTTGTGTGACACCTTACCTTAAACCAAATTTAGTTAAAATTATAAACAAATATTTAAGGAGTGAAATAATAATAATAATAATAATAATAATATACTTATTCCTTCTTTCTGTTCATATATTATACTTGCTAAAGCTATATTAACCACACGTGTGTAAGCAATAAAGCTTAACATTTAACCATCTGTGCTCTTTACTATTTATTCCAGCAAAGTTTATATTGCCAGCACCTTTCTGTCACAAAATATTCTAGGGACCGAATGGGTGCGCCCAGTTTGAAACGTCATATTCTTCTCTCAGGGTTGACAAATAGAGGGTATGAAGCACCCGGCGAAAGATATCAGGGTTCAAATCTTTGTTGGGCGAGGTTGGGGGATTTGAATACTTGCCAAGGTTTACTGTTGGTAGTTCTCACTAAATGGTTTCCCAATCTCCCTCCACGTAAAGGCTGAAACATTTCTTTACTCCCCCTCCACGCAAATGCGGATTCAACCTTCTCAATTCAGAAACAGGCTAGACTCACGGATATGCTTCTTTTTTCAATCTGTTGTAATATTTGGTTTGGTTGAAGCATACATAGAGAAGATCCAGCCTCGTTAAGATTGTTAACTCTCTAAAAAGAGGGCATAGTGATAGATACCCGCTTCGTTGGTCTCATTGTCTAAAGCACTACTCAAGCCGTATATTTTATTGCCGATGACGGTAAGATTGAGGTTTGTATCTCGGTCAGGTGTACTGAATTTTTTATAAATGGTTTTCTTCTCTCCCTTCACGCGCAAATGCGGGTGCAAACTTTCCAATTCCTGGTAAATTAGCGTAAATAGTACTTAAGCGTATTATAACCCGAACGGTTAGTAAGACACGGGGCTAGAAAGAGTAATATATAGCCAACTAGCCTACACTAGAGGACAAAGTGGTAATCAATGTTTCGGTGGCCGCTTGGTCTAACGCTCTACTCTCCCATTAGGCTATAGACTGCCGATGATGGGGAGATTGAGGCTCGAATCTCGGCCGGGTTTACTGAGGGAGGTAGTTTGAGCCCATACCTGCACTTGGAAGGTTTTGTTTATGATTTCACCCTCTCATATTTTGTACATCGGTGGTCACGGGGCTACAAGTCGTCAGGCTCACACTAGATTAACTTGACGGAGGAATAAGTGTAGTAAGGCCTGAACCAGAAGTAAAAAAACCTCTGTAGAAAAACAACTGATTATATGTAGAGTGCAATTTTTATACAAAGAGACTTTTAGAAAATACAAACCTTTTTCAGCCAACATTTATAAAATAATACTACAGTATCGGATATATTTTATAGCTATTAATAGTATATCAAAATAGGTTGCTAATAAAATAATACTACAGTATCGGATATATTTTATAGCTATTAATATTATATCAAAATAGGTTGCTGCAGATCACTTGTCTTGACGTATGAATACGTGAAATTAGATCTAGTGGCTTTTCTATTTGTTCCTATGGAAATGGGACTGCAGTGCTCAGGGCTCAGCTGTCATGTTCATCTCTAGGATTCGGTTCGAATCTCGTTAGGGTGCAGTGGGAATGCATCTAGATTTTGAGATTTTCTATCTTGTTTTCGCTCTTGCGTGCCGGACCGGCTGTCTGGGCTATCCGCATATCTATATGATTGGAACAGGAATCTATAATAATAAAAGGAAGTATTTGTCTGTGTGTTTTTGTGCAATGCCCAGGCAAAACTACGGCACGTAGAAATCTGGAATGTTAAACGTGGGTGTACGGGAGGGGGTCCGAATGTACCTCGAAGCAGGATTTTTAAATTTTTAATTAGGATATTTTTTAACTCAATACCACATGGGGTCCCGGGTAAGCCCATGTGGGATTGCTAGTTTGAATAATTTAAGAGGTAAGTGTGACCTCATTTGCGTGAAGGTAGATAATGAAACTATCAATTTATCTAACCATATATCCACCCCTTCACTGGCAAAAAAAAACCCGACTAGGTCCTTGGGTAGCAATCTACGGTCACAATGTATTTTATACATGCATCGATGGTCACATGGTCTAAGGCGTCATTAGACGGCCGATGAAAGAGTGATCAACGTGTGAATAAAATGCAGGTACACATGCTACATGGTATAGAAAAATCTGGTTGACCGGCAAAGCCTCTTCGAAAATGGTGGGGTGTAGAAAGTACGACTGTTCTAAAGATATCGAGGTTTGAATCCCTGTGTGCACACTGTCTAAAGTTTTATACTTTCATCGATGGTTGCATGGTCTAAGGCGTCATTAAAGGGTCGATGGCAGAGTGATCGACGTTTGAAGCGAATGCGGGTACACATTCTACGTGGTCTAAAAAATCTGGTCGAATGACAAAACCCCTTTGAAAATGGTGGGGGTGCAGGAAGTACGACCGTTCTAAATATATCGAAGTTCGAATCCCGGTTTGCACACCGTCTAAATGTCTTGCTCATCTTATTCTGATGTGGGCGGAAATTGAATCCCCAGCAGTGTAAACTGTAGGTATATCTCCCTCAGGAACAATTAGTTAATCCCTCCTACCGCATGTTTTAACAGAAAGGGTACGTGTCACTCATATATTTATGGCGGGGCAAGTCATGTGTTTGAGCTCGGATGAACTGGGGTGGTTTTCTACCCTCCTTCACTCCACGTAAACTATGGAACTTTACTACCTTACTCCTCCGGTCCATGACGGATACCTACATCCACGCACGTTGACGGTCGATACCAAACAACCAATTTTAGTAGACTTTTGTGGTGAGGGACTGAGGATTCCCAGGCCCCTTATTGTGCATAATTAGAGCTGTATCAATTCTTTATAGTTGCGACATCACCGGGAAAAGCCCATTGCTGAGGGGAGGGTTGCTAGAGTCAATGACCTAACTCACAGTTTCAAGGTCAAGATCTATTCGTGTCTTGTAGAACCACCAAACTGACGCCATTCATCATAGAAACACCAATTCAACATCATTCAAAGTCACTATCTATTCTTGTCCCGACTTGTCTTGTCGACCCGCCAAACTGACGCCTGTCATCAGGTAAAACCACCTAGGGGGTTGCGACATTGCGATGACTACACCGGGAAAACCCATTACCACATAAGGGGTTGCGACACATACCTCTTAGGAGGGAAAGTGAGGGGAAGTGAAAGTGGTTTCAAGGCAGGGGAACCATTTATCACATTCTACCCCAAACGGTCGTCAGGAGAGTTTCGTGCTGTTTGTTCCGGTAAGTGAAAGGCAGTCCAACAGAGCGAGGTGGCATTCAGTGTAATTTAGTTCGTTCTGTGTCTTGACGATGTAAGGAGAGTGGGGAGTGAAGGAAAAGAGAAAGGGGCCTTACGGCCATGATACGCTGTCAGCTGCTCGGTGGTCACTCTCTTAGCTAAGCGGACGGCCAGAGAAGATGGTGACTAGCGATGCCGAAGAAGGAGCGCCCAGCGCCTTTGACTGCATGCCAATAAATAAGTAAACTCCAACACCCCAATCCTACCCAAACATAAATATCAATTAGCACACATAAATAATCAACATGTCCAGAACAATAACCAACATGTTTGGAACAAGAACCAATTTGCCTGGAATAATAACCAACATTTCCGTAAACCACCGAAAGGGGGGAAGGGGATGGGGAAAGGGGAGGAGGTCAACATCCAATCAGATAGCGAAAACAACATTGCATAACAACCAATCAGAGTGCGAAAACAACATTGCGTAACAACCAATCAGAGAGCGACAAGAATAATACGTAATTATCACAATACACTCTCTCTCCACGTCATGGTCAAAGGTCAAACTGGAACTAGGGGTCGTCCTAAGTAGTGACCTCATTTAAAGTTTCGCCTTTGCTGGCTAAGATTCGAAGTTGATTTTTTAGAGTAGGACTCAACTGAATTTACTGTCTAAAGATTTTCTGAGCAAAAAAAAAAAAATAGAAAACACTAGCTGCTATTGATTTATTCAGCTATCAGCATCAATTTTGACACTTCAAATTGAGCTCATGGGCTCAGATTTAATCAATCAGCTTAGCCCTAGAATGCTATTTTATCTAAAATATATGTGTAGTGTTTGTAATACCAATTCCCCTTCTTCGAGCTACACCTCCAACTGTCAGTCAGCAATAAGCTGTTGTGATGGATGGTTGAATTTTGGACGTCACGTTACATTATTTGGAAGTAGAAACCATATTTATGTACCAATAGTATTAATATATTTGTGGGGGAAACCAGAAGTAACTAACTGTGCCCATAAATTTAAAAATCAGTTGAATACAAATATGTTCATTCCTTACCTTTTTACTAATAACTAGATAATTACAGCCATTACAAAAGCATTGAAATATGTATATTTTAATTACACAGTTTCATAACACTGTGATTCTTTTTGTTCTGTAGTTTTATGAATATTTTGTGTTTGATGTATGTTGATTTTAATGTAATTAAAATTACAAAAAGTAAAACAAAACAAATCAAACTAACCAAAAGAAAGATTAAATTTTAAAATCAGATAAATAATAATAATTATTATTATTATTAGCACCACGATTGTTAAATGATATGAAGGACCTACAGTTTAACATGGAATCCGAACCACGGTGGAGGCCTGGCATTCCTCACATTCACAAGATGTCTTGTCAGAAGGTGAGGAAGGGTTTGGTAATTAGATAAATCTTTGCCAGGACCGAGGATTGAACCCCGGCCGCCAGCATAGAAATCTGACACCTTACGCCTAGACCGCCAGGTCACCCCAGATAACTAAGAAGCTCATAAAAAGTTGTATCTGTTATTACGTAAGATTCACGTATCGATGCCAATACAATACTATACAATACCGTAGTATTATAGGGTTAAGGCGATTAGCCCTTTTCATTTGGCGTGGAAATACAGAGCCATGGGAACAAACGGTTATCTTCAAGAATTTTTATTGTTTTACAATTTTCTTTTCGGAAACAGTTTGTTCAAGAATAGAATCATGTTGATTAGGTTATACTTTTTTTATACACACCTCCTCTATAATTTTAACAGTGATCAGATATCGAAAAAGTTGACATATTTCAATAGAAAACTGCCAGCTTCATAACAAAAAATGTGAAAATGCAACCGTTAAAAACATCAATACATTATTTTAGAAAGGGTGTTGAAAATATTAAGATAAAAATTTCACTTGTTCTCGAGAAAACTTATATTTCCAAACGTGTGATTTCTCCCCAAGACCTATTCGATAGCTAGCGCTATCTACGGTATCCATGATCCATCTGTTCTTGTTAGTGCTGAGGATACTTTGGTCGGTTGTGAAGCCATGCCACGCCTTTCACCCTCCAGACCACCATCCACAAAATAGGTTTTAGACTTGCACTCAACAGGACCAAGGGCCTTAAGGTAGATGTAGAATTCTTTTATTTTCTAGTAACTTAATTTACAGATGGGTGATTCAAATAATGTAGTTGGCCCGGCTCAACTAAGCATTTGTTTTTTTTAATGAGCTTCAACAATTTTTCAAATAAAGAAGAATATTTGAAAATCATATTCTTAACCAGAACAACTACAAAAGCAAATATTTTTGCAACATTCAAGAACTACATGTGTAATAGTATGGAATTATACATCCCAATAATTTATTATTCATATTCAAAATCACGATATTATAAATGAGAGCGGGTAGTAAGATTTATTTGTGTTAAGTTGTTAAGTTGCAAGGTGTGGTGACATCTTTCTAAGTCTCTGTTTAAAAATACAACGCAGTTTGATCAACATAGACGCACCTGGATGACCACAACTCTTTTTTCTAGGAAGCTTCGAGAAGGAAATGTCACTTGATATACCCCTTCAGGGTACGCATCTCCTCACTTCCTTCCTGACAAAGAGCCGACTAGGTAAAGTCTTTGAAATCTTAATCCGTGTTTTTACCGGAATCTAAATCTTGCAGGTCGGAAATTGTCGTGTATATGACATAATTGTCGGGCATTTAAGTTAAAGTCAATAACCTGAAATATCGAGCGAAAAAAAAACTGTTTATCTACTTATAATAAAAACTATAAAATACCAGATGTTTTAATTTCTTAAATAAGATATCACCCCTTTTTAATTAATATAAATACAGGATAACAAACTTGAACTCGATTTAATCATGATAACAAATGTCACCCTAATGGTGGCGAATAAAGATTAATATATCACACTATCTTTTTTAAACGTTACACATGGTTGAGTAAAATTTATCTATTCAAAGATTAGCCAGTAAACCATAGAAGGCATTCGTGCAGTGACAGGTGTTATTTAGTTATGTCAAAAAGATTATATTTCTGTCATTCCTGGAGTGTCACTGTAAAATTAGCTCTCAAGCTATTTATGGAAAGCTCTTAAGTCTGGAGAGTGTCATGATGGTAGTTGTAAAAATTTCCAGGCAATAAGACGGAGATTATTCAAAGAGTTTACTGAAGAATTCTACTTTAAATATTAAAATATGTTTTTCATATGTATGATTTATGTATGAATAAAGACAAAATCTTTCAGTGATTCAGAGCAGTTCTTACTTAAATAGAATATTTTCTTCTACTCTGAACTGGATGATCTGAGATAGCTCTTGATATCAAATAGCAGTTAAACGAAAAAAGTTTGGAACTACAAGGTAAAGACCATGCAATTATAAACATAATTTCTTCAGTTCAACCCTTTTCTGGGTAATTAATGTGTTAGATGCCAATTTTAATTTTTTAAACCCTTTTCTTTCTTCAAAAAGGTAGTTAATAATTTTGAACATAATAAAAAAAACAAGTGACAATCATTGAAAATGTGAAAGCCAAGTTTGCCCGACGATTCACAAAGTTTAGAAAATTTTAACCAGTTGCGAGATTTATTTAAAATCAATTTACTCCTTGTGATGTTAAAGAAAGATTTTTTTATCACCATATCTTACTACCCATTAGTGTTGTACGTCTATGTACTAATTACACTATTGTTTTAGAGATTAGGAAGGTTGAACTAGAGGAAGTGTACCCACGTTTAATTGGCGAGAGAGTGTAAAACATTTAGGAAAACCACCCTCTGTAAGCCCAAATTGGATTAAACTCCACTCTATCTGTCTTTGATAGTTGTCTATTGCGAGAACACCTTAGCCCACGTGGACACCGAAGCAGGTCTCAGGAAGTTATTTTTTTCTTTAATCATTTCATTACTGCTAAATTGGAAATCTTTACAATTCACTTTATGACTAGTCATTTATTCAAAATTATTCAAGTTTCTAATGTGTCATTTTCAGGGCTCGGATTTTGATGATCAAAAAATGACTTAAATAACATAGACATTCCAAAAAATCTCTTTAAATTTTCAAAAAATTATAAAATATAAACAAAAACTCGTAGTGAATGCACACGACTAAATCAAGCATGCTGTACTGTTAATTATGAACGGACCTAAGATCTATCGACCTTGACATTACTGGTAAGGGTGAGTGGCGAAGCCTAGGGGATA
>CABFOW010004351.1:1822-16524 GCA_902141385.1 Timema californicum
GGTCCCGGCACAGATTTATCTGATTACCAAACCCTTCCTTCACCTCTGACAAGACATCTTGTGAATGTGGGGAATGCCAGGCCTCCACCGTGGTTCGGATTCCATGTTAAACTGTAGGTCCTCCATTTCATCTCACAATCACCCTACCATTACACATTAGCGTAAGTGCGTACAACCCGAACGGGTAGTAAGACGTGGTGCTAATAGTAATAATATTATTAGTATGTGTCTGATTCACGATTGTGAATGACCTATAAATAGTTCATCACTCTTCTGAAGACCAAAGCAATGAAGTATGCATTCTTGCGGTACAATAGCTAAAAAAAAAATTCTACATCATTAAAATTTAAAATAATGAACATGAACTCTACATAAAATTAAGGAAAGTTTCCAGTCACCAGATTAGTCACTTGGCGCTAAAAATTTAAAATCGGTCATTTCAGACCTTTAAAAGTTGTTAGGTCTAGTGACAAAGTTGATAAATTGGTAACACAGGTGCTACACTAGAGAATGAGATAAATGTTTTCGAAGACATACTGTTGGATCATCAGCGTAACACCCCTATAATTTCTACACCTATCTTGAAAATAGGGACTATAACTAATTTTTTCGAATCTTCCGGTACCTTGTTCTCCTTCCAAACCCCTCTCGGCACCCTGTATAACCATTGCATTCCTACTTCTCCTGCAGCTCTTAACATGCCGGTGATCTGGCGGTCTAGGGGTAAGGTGTCAGACTCCTGTGCTGAGGGTCCGGGGTTCAATCCTCGGTCCCGGCACAGATTTATCTGATTGCCAAACCCTTCCTTCACCTCTGACAAGACATCTTGTGAATGTGGGGAATGCCAGGCCTCCACCGTGGTTCGGATTCCACGTTAAACTGTAGGTCCTCCATTTCATCTCACAATCACCCTACCATTACACATTAGTGTAAGTGCGTACAACCCGAACGGGTAGTAAGACGCGGTGCTAATAATAATCTTAACATGCCCACAGTCAGTTTGTCCACACCAGGTGTTGTTCCTTGTTTCATCCTCTTTAATGCGTCCTCCACCTCTTTCCTCCTCCTCAGCTATTTCTTCCTGATCCTCCGTTTCACTCTCACTCCTTTTCCTCTTCTGGATTGAACATCATCTGAAAATTTTCTCATCCATCGTTTCTTTTCTTCCTCGCCTGTCTTCAACGACCTCCTTCCTTTTTAATCCATCATTCTAACTTCTTGTCTTTTCTCTTCTCCTGTTTCTTACTTCCTTCCACGACTCGTTCCGGCATTTATGTTCATTTTTGCATTCCTTCCTGGCTCCCCTAACACTCGCTTTGCTCTTTTCCTCTTCCCCTCCCTATTTTCTTCCACTGTTTCCTCATACTTATTCTTAAGTACCGTAACTAAATATTTTTTTGTTAACAAAATTAGATTTGAAGTAAAATAAATATGTTTATTATATTTTGTAAAGTTTATTAGATGCACCTCTCTTAGTAGGTAACTGTACTGTAAGCATTAAATAAAACAATTGACTTGTTGCAGGTACAGCGTGGTAAATCCTGGGCTCTTAGAGGCCGTGGTGACTCGGAACATTGTCTTGAGCGATAATCGCGCGCACAAACAATGATCCCTTTGAGGACTGTTCACTCAACATCCGTCCACCCACCGCTGTTTTTTATATCGAGTAATGTCATCACCTTCGGGCAAAGCATGTTTGGTTATTATGTTAAATATAGCTGTGCATTTTTAGATTAGATTTTGTGCATGTGCGTGTGGACTGTTGTACAATTTGATTCTTTTTTTTTTAAATAAGTTTAGTTTTTATTGTTATTTTAATAAGGTGGGACAGTTGAAATTTGTTGTGTTACTTTCTAGACGTATTACGAAACATTCCTACACAGAAAGAGACATTGATATTTTACTGGCATTATATACACAATAAATTAAAATATTTATCGCATTGTTGTCACATATTTGGACTTGCTCTACATTATTTTAAATTTAAAGCTAAATCACAAACTCCTCTATTTCATATTAGTAAAAAGTGTGAAGGCCGCGACACAGACTCCGTATCCGTAATACATCGATGCCAAAGTATCAGATTATTCTGGCCACAGAGTCGTTATCCCTAAGTCCCTACTCCGTAGAAGTTGGTCAACTTTTAACTTTTAAGGACTAGTATATAGAGACTACCAATCACAGCTGAAAAATATGTGCATGTATGTTGGTATACATCTTAAACACCAAAATAAATGGTTTTTTAATTAGATTTTATTTTGTGATTGGTTATATTCTTGTTAAAGATGAAAACCTATATATACATACGGAAGTACAAGAATAATATTGAAAGGGCTTGCTTTGTTTACTTTCAGAATATTAGTACCTACATTATATTGTTTTGCATTTTCAAGCCAATTTATTTTAAGTTTGATAGTTAAAATCGTGTTATAAATATATTTATTGTGATTGTACTACATTTTAACTATATCCTGGAATCATATTCTGAAAATTGAAAAATGACACCTGGACATGGGAATCGAAACCGGGAAGTTTTCTCACTAAAGTTTTTTTTTGCTTCTTTTAATGATCAGCTGACTGATTGCCACTCACTCCTTGCTATAAACTATTTTCTTTTGAGGTTTTCGACGAAGTATCTGATTATCTCATTGGTTGGAACGGTCACGTGATTATGGATACGGACTGTGTAACAGCACATAGAGTTTCTTGAGGACCAGAACCACAAAGTATGGACCAAGGACCTTAATCCTTACGGACATTCACAGCACAAAAACTTTTACCCCTATCAAAGATTTTTGTGTATAGCTTCTGAGACAAACATTTGTATTTGGGCATCTGGTTTATAATGTTAAATTATTTTAAATCGAATATTCCAAGTTAATAATACATACATTTTTTAATTTTGATGAGTTAGCTTTCTAAGGCTGTGGTCCACTCTTGATATCGTGTTTTGTCATGGAGGACTCGTGTCGGTGTAGTCGTCCACAACAGGTTGTACAATGGGGTCATCAATAGCAATATATTTAACATGCAAACTTGTACAGTTGTTATATAGTGGGGCCACACTAGTGTTGAGTTAATATATAAAATAAGAACTCTTCATTCGTCCCTGGCTATTACATTTTCTTTAAATGTTGACTCTACACAATATTTTTATAAACACATATTTCATGTTTATTATAAATAATAAAAATACTTGCATGCAACCCTTTAGAAATGTAAAACATTTGTATTAAATAAATCATGTAAATATATATTTTTCCAAAATCCAGAATTAAAGGTGTTAAAACACTTGACTAACTCTTCACAGATATTCAATGTATTGGTGTGTTCAATTAGAGTTTTATGAAACTATTGCACTGCCACAAACTAATCGAGTTGTGTTTTGACATGTATTTAATAGAACATTTGCTGTCAAGTACAAATCTAAAATCAATAGGGGTGTGCAAAGCGAGTTTCTTCAATTCTAAGCGTATATTTGAGAATATTCTCGAAGTCGAATCAAAGTTCAAACAAAAACCCATCTAATAATAGCTCGGGATTTTTTTCCCCCTAAAAAACCAAGGTGTTTTTAGCATATATATATATATTTTTTTTTCAAGTGCTATTAAATTAATAAATTTTATCTGACTTTTACTAAACCCATAAAAAAATACAATTTAGCCTAATTTTGTAATAACCCACATTAAAACATTTACTTTTTTTAATTTGTTACATCACTTTGGCATATAAATATACAATTATATTTTATAAAACAAAATAAAGATTTTATTAGGGCAAGTTATATCCTAATCAAACAGTTTATAAAGTTGTACTAAAAAAAAACTAACGGTACATTCTAATAATATTTATACAGACCGATGGTACTATGCAACGATAATATAACTTTTATTTGCAATCAAACTTTTAAAAATATTCACATCAGGGCAGGTCAGTATGTTAAACATAAAATAAAAGCAAACACTATAAATTTACACAGGCAGTTAAGTGTCACTATTTGTTTAAGTTATTTTTAAGAAATGTTAATTCCTCAACATGAATAGGCATCAACAATTCTCATCTGACAGCCACAATGTTCCTTGAACTAGAAAATACTCTTTTACTACACACATTAGCAGCAGGTATTCCCAGGTAAATGAGGGCTACCTTGGAAATATCAGGGTATTTTCGAGAACCCTCTCACCTCCACCAGATATAGTGGTTCATTGATCTGGGCACGCATGGCTTGTTTAGGTAATCCTTCACTTGACTAATCATCGTGAACTGTTTTCAGCCTGTGGCCGGGTCTTTTTTATTTAAAATGCCTCCCTCTCCCTCTGTCCTTCCGCCATTCTTCCTCCTGCACTCTCTTCCACTCTCCTCCTCTCACTTGCACACTTGCTGCTATCTTATTTCTCCCATCTCTCCCTCCCATCCTCATTCCGTGTCCGTACCATCTCATCCTAGCTTCCTCTACTATTTCATGTACCCCAACTCTAGACTTTACATCTTCTTTCCTAATTCTATCTTTCTCCATACATCAATCCTATGTCTATTGCTGGTTGGTTGGTATTTGGTATGGAATCAAAACTTGAACCATAGTCCAGAACTAGAAGAGGAACACGAGGGTTGTTCATCTCTTAAGATGACTCGTCACTCAACCTCTTAACTTCAATTGCTAGCATGTTTACTGCCACCATATCATCGTTCAAGACACCTCTAAATCTTGGGGTCTTGGATAGCCAGAAAATCGGATCTGAATCGTAGAAACTGAAGCGAGATTTCAAAGCCTTATCTAAACTTCTTGCGAACATTACATCATCCTTGTTGCCGGTGATAAAAACATTTAGATAGGATTCGAGGCAATGAAGGATGGGTATAGCCATTGAAGAGGTTGACTAACTGTCCCCACTGAGCCCCTCGGTGATCAGCTAGTGGCGCAAGAAACTCTACAATCCCTGCCGCTTGCTTCCACTCATCTGTGCACAATGCACAAGTTTAGCTTGAACAGCTTTCCTAACAGCATGTTATATATACCTGCTGGACAACCTTGTATCCACAAACTGAATTTACTCAAGTACATTATCTAATCTTTTACTTGTGGGTGGACTATGGCTGTAATTTCCCACAATTGATTTTGCCTTTGTCAAAAGTGTACAAACCCGAGGACATTTGACATCGTGGATAACCAATCGCAGGTATTGGGCAAAACGGGGAATTAACCGCAGAACGAAAGTTTGTGTAGCATTATCGCAATGCCCCAGTCACAAACAGCCTCATGCAGTTTAGCTCTTGATATTCACAGCTGTGTTTTATTAATTAAATAGCACCGTGTTAATTGTAAAAAGACTGGTATTCAAAGTCAAATAAGGATATATCAGACTTGTATAGCTGCCATGTGCAGGTGACATCCATCCATCTGGGAGGGGACAAAGCCAAAAATTGGGGTAAATCATTAATAAGTTGACATTTTAAATTGGTTTTTGTCTCTTCGTAAAGTGCTGGTACATAGATTTGTGAAAATATGGTGCGGGAAGGAACTTTATAGTTTTGACACCACGTGTTTCATTAATGAAGCCTTCTTCCTCGACAAACTCGTATGTCAAGACACTCATTGCCAACATTTTTGTAATTTACTTTGTAATTTTGTGTTCTACTGGGTTGGTAGGCTGCATGATAAAACCTTTCTGAAGGGCACCTTGATTTGTTGACTGAACCAGTGTCTTTCTTAGGCATTGAAGTAGTTTCAATCATCTGGCAACTTGCTTTTTTTAAATTCATTGACTTGAGATGGATGCATCTCTAGATGGTTAAAAGTTTTTTTGCTGTGCCTGGAATAGAGTTTTTTTTAAATTAAAAATTTAAGTTAATTTTTCATCAGATGATAGAATAGGCTTAAATGCATTAATGTGGTAATATAGTCCCTGGTATTTATAGCCTCGTGATAGACAATCTGACGGCTTCTGATTTTTATTTTAATAAAATAAATAAGACTATCAATGTTGCATACAATTTATTAACATGATTTCACCTTCGGCACTGAAGATATAATTTTAGATGATACAGTTTAGTTGAACTACAGATTATATTTCTGTGACATTACACGTTCTGTGTTTTGAGTATCGTGTGCTGTGTAGATTTATGTTACTACTATATATATTCATACACACAAACAGCTTATATATGACCTACCCCTTGCCTCTTGGACCTCTTGTCACCGGTGTCAAAACCAACTAATAGCTTCCTATTGGGTAGAGGGAGCTAGCGTGACTCGCTTTTTTGGTAAACACAACGGAGTTGATTTTTGAAAGAAAAAAAAAAGTTTAATGGTGCAAGACATTGACATTATTTCTGAAAAGAGCGTGATTCTCCATGGATGAAGTATTGAAAGGATTTTTTACATACAATACTTTAAAGAAAAATGGACTTCATGACTTTTTTAATATTTGAGAGGGGTTCAAATCAGTATCGTTACAGCATGGATTTCTGGTAGTTTACCTCTTGAATTAAGTGTTGTTTTTATAGTCAGTCAAGACCTTGAGGATAGCTAATATCGACACATATTTTGATTAATTTTTTTATTGGTAGATTTACATATTTTATTGACGTTTAAATAGCGAAAATATCCCATCAAAATCTGTAGAGTTTTTTTTTTTTTGCCCCAACGCCCTCAATTTACTGGGAGTTGAATTAAAAACAGAATTTTAGCTATCATGACTGTCACAGTATTTCCAAAGCTTAGTAGTTATTTTATCTGTACATTTTTCTCTATGAGGAGAAATAATGGGAAAATGTATACATCAAAGAAATCGGCACAAAACAAGAGAAGGAAATGGCCAACACCATCCTCGGAGGAAGAATTCGTGAAGTTTTAAAACGAAGAGCAGCTCCTGGTAGCTTACAATAACTTTGTATGTCGACTCCAGAATGCAAGAGTTTCCAAGCGTCTCTTGTGAGACTCGTGTAGTCAAAGAACTGTACACTGTGACACGTACCTTATTCGTGATAATTTTACTAATAGTTACAGACATTGATGGATCAAAGGCTGATTTCTGTAATTCTTAAACTTGAATGATATCACTATAAAACACTAGCGCCAACTAATAAACTAACAAATGACAAACTTCTCCCCCTGGCTGGTTGGTTCATCTTACAGGTGAAGATCGTCGAAAGTTAAATGAATCCTTCCCGTTATTTTCTTCCTTGTACATTTAGACTTATTTAAGGTGAGGATGCGGGAAACACGGGAAAAAAAAGGGCAATGTATTTTTGCAGTTTTTATACCAACACTTCTTTTTGGTCCAAAAGAAATCAAATATCACTACAAAAGAAACACAAAGTTTAACTTTCTTCACATGATATCAACATTTATTGAATATATGTCAAGGCTGTCCTGTAATTTAATCACAATTTTTTCTCTTCATTCAAAAAAAATTGTCATATAATGTGTGTATGCTGTTGAAATCACCATGTGAAAAAAAAAAACCTCTGTTTGTATAGAAGCAATATTTGATTTATTTTGACCAAAAAAATGTTTTATTATCAAAACTGCAAAAAAAAAAAAACACTGGCCTTTTCTCGTGTTACCTGCATCCCCACCCTAATAGGGGCTTAACAAGAATATAAGGAAGGTTAAGTCCCATTAAAATGTTAAACTACTATTCCATGAACACTAGTTTTTTTTTGTTTTTTAAATCAGTTAGTATAAAAGGCCAATTGTAATTACATTGTTAGCAACGTAAACCATTTCTGTTTTAGTACACCTTGATTACAAATGATAATTTCATTGTTAAGTATTTAGAAGCTCAAATCTGTAGATTAAGTTATATTTAGTTACTAAGTTAATGATTCTGGGGTTTTATTCAAATATAATCAGCAATATTATGAGTATACCAATATATTCAATATTATATAAGAAATATCTTGCAATCGGACATGATAGATGCTGAGCTAACGGCCGAATAAGATTAACCTTGAGTTAAATGTGTGTAATGTCGGTTGCATCTTGTGCTCCGTTAATCATAAAGCTCCTTAATCTTGGTGTAGTGACACCTTTAAAAAGTTAACTAAAAGATATTTAATACTTTTAACTTCTTATTAGTATAGTGTGATTTTAGCATGCGTTTGAATGTATATGACATTGATGATTTATTAGTTGTTTTTTTTCAAGTGTTACACTTTACATTTTAAGGTAATTCTCTTTAAGATTGCTTAAGACAATGTGTTTTTTTTTATTATTAAAATACTTAAGTATTCCATATTTTTTAATTATAAAAATAAATATAAGATAAGCTTTGAGTTTGTTATCACTGTGCCTTAACTATCTTCTCTCTTTAAGTAATATGAAAAAAATATAGTAAAGATCCTATTTTACATTATTTATGTTGCAAAGTAGTTTTAATTACTCTGGTATTCATTCATTTCTGTTCATTAAGTTTCCGTTAAATTATTATTGATGTCATTTTTATTAGGTATTTAAATTCTGAATTAATATGTGAGTGAAATAAGGTGCCTTAAGCATGTTACAACATGCTCTTGAATAAACAAGATGGATTAGTAGAGTATGAATGTATAATAATAATAAATATAAATAATAAATATAAATAAAAGTAAAAACACTAAACACACAGGTATTTTAATGGTTATGGACAATCTCACCAACACTCCACTGACTACACTATAAGCACAAATCAACTCAAAACCTCCCAATTTCGATAAAACTCCGGCCAAGATTAAAGAATCTGAAACTAGAACATCTACATGAGTTTAAGGTAACTACACATGTTAGTAGATATTTTTTAATGTTTTTACTTTTATTTGTGATTTTTTTTTCTATACAATCATAACGTGTTCATAATTTTCTATAACTTAGCTCATTGCATGTATTATCTAAAATGAAGTTATTTTTAAGTACTGTATACTTTAACCGATATGTAAATATATCTCGTGTTTTTCCTTAGGCTTTTTTGTCCGCACAATGCCAGCTCTTTATATTTCCAAACTGCCCGTTTTTGTGGTCTAAAGTTGGTTTGAACATTGGGATACCTTGCAAGGTTTGTTTGCTTAGGTGTTTTAAAAAAAAAGATTAACATAACTTTACCATGTGATTGTGTAATTTAATCAAAAGTTGGCCTTAAAGACAAGACCAAGCCATATTGTTTTGTTGATGACGGAAATACGAGATCACGGAAATAAAGTAGGGGTCTGCGAACTTGGATTTTTTTTTCCATAAATATTTAAAACATTTAAAATGTCACCAGTAAAAAACCCATCAAATATAAATATCACATCTTTCAAATTTAAGATTTTAAAAAGATATTAAAACAACACATGTTCTTAAAATATGAATGACACTCAATTTTTATAATTAGGAAATACTTTTGAAAAAAAAAAAGTTCAGAAATGGAAATAGGCCTATCGGTTTTTAAATTAGAAATAACACTTTTAAAAAAGGGCAAGATTTAAAAGTAAGAACAACACTCAAATAAATATAATTTTAACGGTTTCAGCACTTATGTATTTAAGGACATTAAAATTACACTAACAATTATAAAAAAAGTTTATAAAACTGATAATTGTCTGATAAGACAGTGTAGAAACACTGTACAGTGATGTAAAGTAAGTGATAGTGAAGGAAGCCAACCTGAAAGGATAGTTAGGTCAGGTCTACATAAGAACAAACACAGTTTTCTTTTCATTTCTTCTTAATGCCAGGCCTCCACCGTGGTTCGGATTCCACGTTAAACTGTAGGTCCTCCATTTCATCTCACAATCACCCTACCATTAATACATTAGCGTGTATAACCCGAACGGGTAGTAAGACGCGGTGCTAATAATAAATAAATAAATAAATAATTTCTTCTTAACACTTTTACACTTCACACTTCCACATTGTTTTGAATTTGTGGAAATATTCCTTTTGTGTTAATGTGTCTCTTCATATGAAAAATGAATAATTCTGAAATTCAAAATCAAATGTGCAAGTGTGAAAAGTTTAAGAAAGAATAAAGATAGAACTGTGTTTGTTCCTATCTAGTCCTAACCTAACTATCCTTTCAGGTTGGCTTCCTTAACTATCACTTAAATTAGTAAAATGCGTTTCTACACTGTCTCACTACAACAGTTATTAAAATTGAGGTTTTAATGAGCTAATATTTCCCCAATGTATGCTTTCCTAACTTAATTTGCACTACAAGAAAATGTAAGAATCATAAACAATTAGAAATATTAAGTGTTTCATATTTTGTTTATTATTCCTTAGTGTGATTGCGCATGATCACGTCTTCTGTTCCAATTCCATTCCTCAATGAGCAGTAGCACATGTCGCTAGAAATTGTCTTATTGATAAATTTATTTCAATTCAATTTTTAATGCTTGTAAAAGTTTATGTTCACATAATAAAATGAAAAATAAGATGGTTAAAATAATATTTCTAATAAACAATATTACATACTAAATGCTTTTTTAAAAAAATTTAAATGTGGTTTGGTAAAATATTTAATGCTATAATAAATCAACACTGATTTTTAGACAGGTTAATCAAGATAATTTTATAACTAAATAGTAACTAAACTAGTGCTAGTTTAGTATTTAAACGTATCAATTAATACAAGATTTAAATATCTAAAGTTTAAGAACATTCAATATAAAATGTCCCAATGTTAAATTTTATTTAAGAAATGGACCCGGTAAATATAGTAAAAGTAATAACTTTTCAATTATTTAGTAATCTATTCAGGTATTTTAATTTTATTGCTTTGTCATGACAAAAGTATACAACTTCAATCAAGGATAATTCAAAATGAACGACCATATTGAAAAAGTTTACTAGTCTAAAGTAGTTTGAAAGCTCTTTTATGTTATTAATGTGAAAATTGATATTGATTTGAACGATTCATAAGTGGGAATGCCAAAATTATCTAAATTAAATAGCCTATGCTTGCAAATGGGTTTTAAAAATTGATTATTACATACATCGAGTGGAAGCTTGAAAATGACGAGCCTACAAAACTTTTGATCTCAATCTCGAGCTTAAATGAAGAGCTCGGCTCGAAGCCTGAAATCCGAGTACTCGCAGAGCCTTAAATATATATTTTATATTTGAGTTCAAAAGTTTCATCTAATCACAAACCAAATATCAATTATTGTTTTAAAAAGTGTATGTATGTACACTGTTTTAATGTATTGTTGTTCCTATTGTGTAGATTCATTGATAATGTTAATAAAAACTATTTCTACCACTTGTATGAAAGTAAAAAATTACTTTATGTATTTATTTATTTATTTTAAAAGTATGTGAAGTATTTGTGTTGGGAATAAAGGTCCCCGGCCGTTAATTTATCATTGTGAAGGGGTAAACTCATATTTCCCAAATGATAAATTTTTCGGCTATACCGGAAATCGTACCTGGGACCTTAAGCTCAGTAGGAAGACACTTAATTTTTTTTCTAGGGATGTGGAAGAACCATTTTTTAAATTTGAGACAATCTTGAGACGAGAAAACGTTCTTTGAAAGTACAAAAATGTAAATAAAGTAAATATATAGTTTATAGAGTTTCTTTTTGACATTTGGGCTGTCCCTTGCTCCAGATTGTCTCATATATAGTTCGTTTAAACACGATATAACTCGTAAACAATTGATAAAATAGTGAGAGGTAGTTACAATGAACACCATTTATAATTTAATTTTTTAGTGTAAGAAGCTTATATTGAAAAACAATATAACTAAAATATTTCTTAATTAAGGCTGTTTTGGGAAGGGGGCGGGGAGATGCGGCCTATTTTTTGTTTATTTTGGTATTACTGTAAATAATAAATTCTAGATTTGGTTTTTTTAATTTCTTAGGGCCATTATTAGCTTTTCTTTTGATTTCTTGAATTTTCAAGATTCATTTTTTTAACTTTAAAGATAAGATAGAGATTATTTTTTTCTTGAATTTTCGAGTCTCTCACGTCCCTAATTTTTCCAGTTAAACTGGAGATTCAGATTTGCCCTAAGTCTACTTTAAACAACATTTTAAACAACATATTTAATTATGCAAGAAGAAGGTACAGGGATAAGAACCAATAAGACACTATGATGGAAAAAATAAAATAATAATAACTTCAAATGTTAACGTTTGTTCCTTTAATTTCTTTTGCATCGCGTCTTACTACCCGTTTGGTCTGTGAGCATTTTATTTGTTCTTATACCTGTTTCCATATATAACAAAATGTACTTCAAAAATCAGGTTTTCCTTAGAAAGAAATATATAAAATATAATGTATTGTTGAAACACTAATAGAATAGAATAGAATTTTATTGGCCCACACTTGTGTGAGAAAAATAGAATATAAAATCAATTGTAAAAACTGTATAGACAATACAAGGACGTTAACATCTTACATTATCATATTTTCAGCTTTTTTTTAATATTCAATTACAGTTTATTATACAGAAATGTATATTATCTCTTCGGAATCATTTTAGATGGTGACAGTGGTTTCAAAATGTGGTGCACTGGTTTCTTCGGAATCATTTTAGATGGTGACAGTGGTTTCAAAATGTGGTGCACCGGTTTCTTCGGAATCATTTTAGATGGTGACAGTGGTTTCAAAATGTGGTGCACTGGTTTCTTCGGAATCATTTTAGATGGTGACTGGTTCAAAATGTGGTGCACCGGTTTCTTCGGAATCATTTTACATGGTGACAGTAGTTTCAAAATGTGGTGCACTGGTTTCTTCGGAATCATTTTAGATGGTGACAGTGGTTCAAAATGTGGTGCACTGGTTTCTTCGGAATTAGTTTAGATGGTGGCATTGGATTTAAAATACGGTGCATTGGTATGTTGCATGATTTGACGTGGTCTGGATTCAGGCTGGATGCATCAACAGTCCTCGATGAATCGATACGAGGAAATGGTGGGCACTTTGCTCCAAAGGGCTCTGGCCTCTTGTCGGAGATTGGCGGGAGCTTGAGGAAGCTGGAGGGGAGCAAGTCGGGTACAATAACTCTTTTAGAGAGGCGCGGACATTTCTTTCTGTTCTATAGAGGAACTAATTGTGGGGGGCTGTCCACACGAGAGACCTAGCATTGCTTTCAAACCAGTCGACAAAACTGAATAAAACCGTTTTCAACTAGAAATAGTGAATGAATTTTATAAAGTAGTGAATGCGTTTTTAAACAATCCCAGAAAGATTTAATCATTTTAGTTTCATTATTTTGATTTAATATTTATTTTTCTAGTAAGTACTTGTGCTTATATTTACTAGCCACACTCAAAGTGGATTATCTTTGTATGATAAAATACAGTTTTTATGCAGTAATCATTTAAAGCACTTGCCAAAAAATTGTATTAGTAAATGAACAAACAAATACCCTCGTTAATGGCCGCATGGTCTAGGGCACACTCTCGCGATAGACTAGACTGGCCCTCTGCCAATGATGGGGAGATTGGGATTCGATCCAAACAAATGAGGGCATAATTATGACGAATTAAACCTTCCCCATCAACCCATTAATGTGATCAATACATAAGTGGGTGACCTGGTGGTCTAGGGGTAAGGTGTCGGACTTCTGTGTTGGGTCCGGGGTTCAATCCTCGGTCCCGGCACAGATTTATCTGATTACCAAACCCTTCCTTCACCGTTGACAAGACATCTTGTGAATGTGGGGAATGCCAGGCCTCCACCGTGGTTCGGATTCCACGTTAAACTGTAGGTCCTNGTGGGGAATGCCAGGCCTCCACCGTGGTTCGGATCCCACGTTAAACTGTAGGTCCTTCATTTCATCTCACAATCACTCTACCATTACACATTAGCGTAAGTGCGTATAACCCGAACGGGTAGTAAGACGCGGTGCTAAAATATACATAAATAAATAGAAAAACAACATAGCTTTGACATTTAGATAGTTGGGTCATTTATTTGCAATTGAATGTCTCTCCTTCAGGAACATTCTTAGCTCATTATTTGAAGGCCATGATGAAGGAAACATCAGCTTCCTTTATCAACTGGTTGACATTTGGTTGAGTCTACCTTTGTTACATTTATTAAACTATTAAAATATGTCTATCTAAAAGGCTTTAAGACGTTTGTTTGTCTAATCTAGTTTATTACTATTTTTTTTCTGTGTGGACAGTCCCCCTAACAAACCAGGTGATCAACTGACCTCGCCGAGATTGTGGTCTTCTTGGAGCAAACGTGGGGTTCAATAGTTGGCAGCGATGGGATAGTGCTAGGTCCCCTAAGTTGCCGGACGGGTCTATAACCCAGACCGTAGCCAAGTGACGGCCTGTAGCTTTGTCTGTCTCCAATTGACGTGTCGTCATGATTACGGCGAGGTAGCTGATGACGATCCTCGGCAAGGTTGGGCAAGTGAACCCTTTCCGTTGGCTGATAAACTTCCTACGAGCATGGAAGGGATACATTTCACGCCACATGGCATCTACGAACACTGAAATGTTAGTGTTTATTACTTTTAATTGTGTTTAATTTCCTACAATTATATCATATATATATATTTTTAGTGAAATGTTATCCCTCAGGATTATTTAAAACTTTACTTGACTTAAATGTTGGTCCTATCCATGAAACTAAACTTGTGATCTCCATTATTTTATGGGGGGAAAAAAAACAGCGAGTAGTAATCATTTTAGAGTTAAAATATAAAATTATTCTTTGAAAACACTGCTTTCCTAGGGGTTATCGCTCACCCCTGTGTAACTCCATGTGTACATTAGAGC
>CABFOW010004351.1:32923-58089 GCA_902141385.1 Timema californicum
TAAACAATCGGTTAAAAATTATAACAGTGCACGGATCAGTCAAGATTGCTTTGATAAATATTTCTTCACAAAACTTGTTTCTAGCTAAACCGCAGTCGTGGCTCGGAGTGATGTGTACAGTAGCCCCGTGGCTTCTTTGGTGCTGACTGACAGCTCACAGCCGACATCTGACAGTCAACATTTAGGTATATATCTAAATTTTGACCGTCAAAAGTGACAGCTGCTAAACACATGTTTTTGCAGATCATATGGTTCAGCGTAGGGATACATAAATTGGTCTGGTAATTTTTCAACATACTGCATTATTATAGCGGCAGTCTAGAGAAGGCGAGTGGGGGGCCAAAACGGCCCAAAAGGGGACCCTTCACTCTCGCCTGCCGTGGTTGCTACACCACTACCTATAGGTCATAGAAAAAATTATGAGTTATGATGATTCCAATATTGATCAGTTTATGTTTTAGACCAAATTTTTGACAAAATATTTTATACAACTCAGAAATCTGGATACTATTTTTTAACATTATGAACTGGTGATTTGTCAAGTAGAGCAGTACACACAGCAATAAAATTAGTGTAGTTAGTTTAATCTACAATTATCAAGCATCAAGTATTAGTGGAATCCTTACATTTCATTTTAAGTTTGGCATCTTCTAGGATTTATATGGTGAATTACAGCAACAGTAAAACTACGAATTGGGTTCATTCTTTTGGGAACCATGTTTATGAAACGTTGTGCCAAAATCTGTATGTTTATAGAGAGATACATACAAGACTATTAGCAGACATGATTCCTATATCCCTCTCGTGGAATACGAAATAGCTTAAAGTTCCCTACGATTTAGTTTTATCCTGTAAATTAATTATAATCTAGGTAGTAATACAAATTTTTAAATTATTTGATTTTTTACATAATAAGACTTTTAATAAATCGTAGTTAATAGTTATTGGCAAATTGTCTATATATTTTGGTGGCCTGGCGGTCTAGGGGTAAGGTGTCAGACTTCTGTGCTGGTGGCCGGGGTTCAATCCTCGGTCCCGGCACAGATTTATCTGATTGCCCAAACCCTTCCTTCACCTCTGACAAGACATCTTGTGAATGTGAGGGAATGCTAGGCCTCCACCGTAGTTCAGATTCCACGTTAAGCTGTAGGTCCTCCATTTCATCTCACAATCACCCTACCATTACACATTAGCGTAAGTGCCTATAACCCGAACGGGCAGTAAGATGCGGTGATAATAATAATAATAATAATAATAATAATAATAATAATAATAATAATCTATATATTTGAAAAATATAATCAAGATTGAAATTGATATTGAAATTTTGACCACTGTTCAATCTATTTGAAAGTTTATTGATTTTGTTCCTTCAAGAGTGAACATAATTTAATGGAATGTTTCTTGTTCAATGACTTACAAATGTGACTCAAACATTGTGAGGATGTTAGGATGCTCTTTCAGCTTCCTCATAACAAGGACTTCTGGGGTTTGCAGGACCTCGTCTACCCTGCGTCAGGACATAGCAATAATAGTTGCTAATAAACACAGAATAGCATTTGGCAAATAAGAAAATGTGATACATAACTTTACCTTGTAACTAAAGAAAGTCTTTAAAAATAGTAATTCTGCTATTTTATGAAACAAAAAAATTGGAAAAATGAGTAACCTTTATACTTTGGTTCAAAAAAACCTTTTAATAATCTGTGTTATTTAACTTGGAACATTGTATGCTTGTTGGTATAAAGTTGTGATGCTGTGTATGGTCTTTGTATGTTAAGTCTTTAAATTATGGTGGTCACATAGTTCAAATAGTAATTATTATTAAAGTTGGTACCAACTCTTTTATTCGTTTTATTTATTGGTCTGAAAAGAAAAGACAATTTAAATAGTATGTTGTTTGGTATAAACCCGAAAAGTATGTACAGTAGCCCCATTGCTTCTTTGCTGCTGACTGACAGCTCACAGCTGACTTCTGACAGTCAACATTTAGGTATATATCTAAATTTTGACCGTCAAAAGTGACAGCTGCTAAACACATGTTTTTGCAGATCATATGGTTCGGCGTAGAGATACATAATTTGGTCTGGTGACTTTTCAAAGATTTTAGCTGTTAGTCAACACCAAAGAAGCCATGGGGCTACTGTAGTATTCAAACAATTCTATGGCATGGTTATAGGTTTATCATGGTCACTTAGATTCTGTTGTTGCCTCTTTATTGATTCAAAAAAAAAAGTTTATGCTTGGATTCTGCAGTTGCCTGTTCATTCTTGTGTTTTTATTCTTGGCAGATGGATATAATGTTGTATGGAAATTACTGACTAGTGTGAGTTGGCCTGCTTGGAAGGAAAGGAGAGAAGGTTATCTAAGGTTAAGACCATGGATTTGGTAATAAATTGGTGAACAAGCCTCCATATACAAGGCTCGGAAGCTTTGCAACTATTGGGGAGGGCTCGTATAACTCATAGTCTTATAACATGAGTCAAAATCTGAATTATATATTTGTAGATGAAGGGCTACTGGTTTGTCAGGGTTGTTGGGGTCGGTGTCAAACCGGTGACCATCCATTCGTTGTCTGAGTGTTCTTGTGGTGAGGCCAATGCAGTAGTTACATTGTAACTGGTATATAAGATTTTCTTTGGAGCATTCAAAGTGGCCTTTCATGGGGTATTCCATTTGTGTGAGTCTGCTATTGAATGAGGTGGTAGAATGACATTCTTAATACCAATTTATTGTTGAATAGTCTACTTGCGTCCAACTTAGTTATATGTTAATTCAGTTTGATGACCTAAAAGCAGCGGATCCTAAATGAGGTAGGCTTAAGGCCTATGGATTTTTAGGGCACTTGGACTATCTAGATAAAGACCTACAGAAATAAAAAACAGAATTAATTGCAACATTGATTGAAGACAGTTATTAAAAGTGTGAACTGTATTACAACTTTTTCGCTGAATTGTTGAATGATTTCTATGATTTGTGGGGAAGGGAGGAGTGAATAGAAATTACTTCTGTTACACAATGATGCTCACTGCCTAGAGAGGTTATCATTTGTGCCCGTGAGCTGCGTGAAGTAATTTAGTTATTTCTATTTAATTGGCATTGATTTTATTCTAAATAAATCCACAATATCACAGCGCTAATAAGATTGGGAGATACATAAAATTTACACATTTGAGTGAATTGTTTGCATGAGAGAGCCATTAAAAGTGTTCAAGCTATGGGCAAAATGGTGAGTCTTTAGATTTATTGAGGAGGAAACATGGCTTGACTTACGTTTCTCTGATTTTCTTGAGCCGCTTGGCCGCAAATAGGTCTCCGGTATGTCGATCTTGACATTTTACTACATCAGAGAATGACCCTTCTCCCACTTTCCCGAGTATTTTGTACTCTGTTAAATTAAGACATAGTATATCATCCTATGTTAAATTAAGACATAGTATATCACCCTACCAACATTTGTGTAAGGTAAATAAATATAAAACATCCTTAAATAATCGGTCACTCAAAAATATATACAAAGCCACGAGTCGACATAAATTAGAGGAGAAGAATGGAAGAAATTGAAGGAGGAAGAATGGTGGAAGGGCAGAGTGAAGATGGAGGCATTTTACTCAACTGACCCGGCCACAGGTTGGAAACAGTTGATGATGATGACATGGGAGACTGCAATACCCGGCAAGGGGGGATGAGGGGGGAACTTGTCCCCCCCCCCTCTCCCTTGGAATGATGTTTTCTTTGGCAAGAAAATATTGTTAGCATTTTTAATCTTCTAGTTTGCCTTACAATTTTTTCTTACAAGATTTCACAACTATAAGATTTACAATAGTGGTATATGATCCAGGCTGATATGATAATAATGCACCACTCATAGTTCCTGGAGTAACCTATTATTAGGTACTATGTAACTATCCTTGCATCTACAGCCCATGTGATCTGTGTAACAACATGTGCTGTTGAAAAACTGTGTTGGCACAACAATAACACACGTGACAAACATTAATCATAACAATTAAACACTAAGGTACAAAACAAACATATTTAATGAATATATTTTTATTACAGTGATTACTTTACCCACCTAGAGTACGTGATTTAATATAATACCAGTACTGATCCATATTGTTTGACATTGTTGTCATGATTTGACATCCTAACGAAATTAAGAGATCTAAGGATGGGCGTTTTCAATTCAACAATCGATTCATTAGGATAAATCTTTAAAAAAAACTATGAATCAATTACTCAATGCATCACTAATATAATTATTATTAATTAATGTAGTGTGTAAAATATAAATTAAGTGTTTAAGTGTAGCATTCTTAGACCAAAAACATGTTTCTTATACAAAGAGATATGTTCTTCTGATGGTTGTTTACCGAGAGTTCTTCAAGTTACTTTAATATATTTTAGTGTCAAATCATATGTTATAAAGCTGCAAAATTTTATATAATGTATTAGCGATGATAAAATAATAATATAGTTATGAATAGATTTTTTATGAATAGTGACAACCAATGACGTAGAAAGGTGGGGGTTCAGAGGGGTCCAGACCACCCCTGGAATTTGATGGACGCCCCCTCAAAGAGAAGTCCAAAAATACATAAATAAAAACTTAATGTTTAAATTATTTACTGTTACAGTTTTAATTGTATACGCCATCAACCAAATATTAGTTAATGAATATTTTAATATTCATCTTCAAGATACACCTTGTGAGACTTCCGGTTGTAAAATTAGCTCCGTCAACATTTCAAATACTGTACTTTTTTTCTCATACAGTATTGTAAAATAAAGGACGTTTCTTAGAATGAGCCGAGTAAGTGGGGTCCGAGAAAATGAGGCAAATATTTTCGCTATCAACTGTAAGATCCTACTTGAGGAATCACACTAAGTAAAGAGCTGCTTAAATAACAGAACAACTGTCAGAAGTGGAATTGTGTTGGAGTTGTATACGCTAGGTACCATTAGCTGTTTAGCAAATTCTATTTTTTACTATTGATAGTTTTCTTTTGAATGTAACAAGTGGAAATTAATAAAACCAATTAGATCTATATTATTACATGCTAACCTTAAATTGTTTCAGTGGAACTATCTTCATGGTTGAAGAGTCTTCAAATTTCTTAAAAATAGCCCCTTGATTTTTCTGTAGCTGGTTTTGAATATTTGTAGCATTTCCACAAGAAGACAAGTTTCACTAAAGCATTGATATACCTCTAATTTTTTTTTTTTTTTTTTTTTTNTTTTTTTTTTTTTTTTCAGTTTTGGTGAAATATTAACTCTTAGCTTTACTTTTCTTTTGATTGTTTAGATAATATGTTTTAAGTTGAAAAAAATAATTAGAAAAGTAGATTAAAAATATCTATAGGTAGTTACTTTACATAAAAATCCCTTGCGTTTTAAAAAAACAAATTGGTAAATGGTTAGAATTAGTCAGTTATTAGTTTACAAGTAAAAGGAGGACCGGTCTTTGGGGAATCACCCGTTTGAAATTACCTTTCTTTTGTTAAGCAACATGATGGGAAACACTATAAGTCGAACCTTTTAATTATTGAAATAACTAAGTGCACTGAGGATAATTCCAAGCAAAATAATCATAGCTATAAGTGAGTATAACATACATTAAAACAAATTATTCACTTAAATCATCTATATGTAATTAAATTTAAAAAATATATGGTTTGTATAGGTTGGCATAGTTTTTAATGATTCAAAAAAAGAAGAAAGTACCCTCAACATTATGATGCAACATAATATCCAGTCAAGGCTGGAACGGTGTGTTCCAGTACGTTGTAAAATATTATTTTCTTCTTTTAGTTATGAAAAAAAACCATTTTCCGCTTTCAGTTCTGACACTCTTTAATTTAAAAAAAAAACTTTTGTCTAATATATTATAAGTCTATTTTCTAAACCGAATAAATATTCGAACTGTTTTATTTCCGTATATTTTAAGGGATAATCACGGAAATTATACTTTTTAAAAAGAAATGCATCTGCAATAGCGCGAAAAACAGATGGAAAAGCCACGTGTAGAAAACCACCTTCAGCTAGGCCTGGCTTGGATTCAAACCAGGACCTCCAATCACTGGCGAACTAGTATGTTTCGGGCTTTACTACTAGTACTGTAGGGATATTGGTGCGAGTAAATGATCACATGACTTACAAACTAATCTGATTATTGAACGAACCCCAGTCACGCGTTTGTTAATTTATCAGCGTGAGAAGACAGGCTGCAATAATTCTACCAATAATATATACTTTTAGCCGCGTACTATTGTGGAACGCTAAAGCCTATGAAACGTCAACTCCCACATGTCGTTTTAATTGGCGGCTGGTCTAAAGTACATTCGCCACTCGAGTTTACTTGGCTGACATCTTATAAAGCCTCTAGAAATAGCCCCTAATGTATCCCTACGCCAACATCTGGCATCTATCACTTTGGATAACTGTAATGAAAACATATGGCACTGTATGAATGTTAACCACAGTCATTTAGGCAAATTTTATTTATAATTATTTGAAGTAAGGCACAAAGCCTATTTATAATTTTTGTTTCACTTACAATTTTTTTATTTTACTCAAAGTACTTTCACAAAAGGTATAGCGAATATATCTGAGAAATGACAATCGACGAATTTAAACCATGTGATTGGTCAGGACGCAAACAAGTTCTTCACAATGGTGTACCCCCGCAGTGGATACAAATATTTTATTATAATGTATAAGAAAAAGTACAAGTATTTTCTTTTTTCCAAATAAATACGATGCCTGTATTCAAAGGTATTAATGTATGCACTATATTACACATTAGACACAGCATTCTAAAACTAAAAATTATTACTTTTAATTATGTTTAAAATATTGTTTGGATTGGATAGAAAGAAATTATTAAAAGTAATTAAATACTGTGAGGAAACTTAAGTTTACGTTATTTTAATTGTAAAATATAACATGTAATTAAAAAAACTTATAATCCATAGCAAAACAGTTATCTTTTACCAGTATTAGCACGCGCGCAATTCAAATATTGTAGAGAAGTTTGAACTACGTTTTCATTTGATTGATTTAGCTAATATTGTGATAATAATTCAGATTAATAAAATAATAGCTCATTAGTAAAATACTTAGGCTATTATCAACTATAATAATTGATTGCTCAAAAATTTTAAAACATCTAAATTTGCTTGTTTATGCAATAAACATAATTTTTTGATTAAATTTAGCTGTGTATGTGGGGGAGGGGGGAAGATGAGGGGGTGAGATAGCGAAATCATTAAGGCTTTTTACAATAGTTGTAATATTACGATGCTTTAATTTCAGTTGTATACCTAGGTAAAAGATATCTATTCCTCCTTAGTGTCCTGGGTGTAGGCCTGAAGCATCAATTCGATATCCCAAAAAGGTTTTTGCTGGGACTCCAAACTGACATTTTGCTATTTTGACTCGAAGGCCCGCATCACTGAGTCGCTGAAGCACCTGACACAATTTGTTCTTGTGTTCTTGGAACGTTCTACTTGCCATTACTATGTGGTCCAGTAGAATTGCCACTCCCTCCATATTTGCGAATAGGTTTGCCCTCATTCTTTGGAAAATTCCTGGAGCCACATTAATCCTGAATGGCAACCGGTGCACCCGGTGGAGTCCTCTGATTGTGTTTACTATTAACATCTGCAGATTCGCCATTTACTTTGAGATGCGTATATGCTTGCTCTAAATCAATTTTTGATTTGATTTTTGATCAATTTTTGTGCAAAAGCCTCTGAAACTGTAGGTAAGGGTATTGTAATGATATTGATTTAGATTAATCTAAATTATGTAAAAAGTCATGGATGAAGGTAATTTTTCTTTAAAGTAATATAGGTAGAGTATCCTTTTAAGATTCATCCATGAAGAAACACGCGATTCTAAGAAACAATGTGAAAAGGACTTCACCCCTAAAATATATTTTTTATACCATCTTTCTTGTTAAAATATCTACTGCGTCAATTCTTGTTAAAGGGAACAACTTCATAGTATTTGGCAGAAGACGACATTTATNTGTCATATATAAACCACTGTGCGTATGTTGAAGGCATCTCCGGGATCCAAACATCTACACCGAGATCTCGCTCACGCACAAGTCAGTCACAGTCTAACACATTATACAATAAATCACATCTATATCACAAGTGTGCAGTTATATGAAACATTTAATTGAAATATGTGCAAGTAATTTACTGGTGTAATATAAATAAACCGTGTGTGAAATAACAGCCATCAACATTTCTCTTTCCTTAATTATATTAAAATACCGATTTAATTAGTGCTCGAACACGGAGCTATAGACAGCTGACTAAACGGTATATTTTCCGTACAGTGATGATAGGCGCTCGATCACGGAGCTTAAGACAACCTATAAAACATCACAACATTATATCTGGGAATTAATCCGTTGTGTATCAATCGACGCCCGAAGCGGGGTGATTGATCATATAGTACTACGATCGACGCCCAAGAGAGGTGCGACAATTCGATAGTATTACAGTATGTATCAGGCTTTAAGGCTTTGTTCGGTGTTGCCCTGTAATCTCCACAAAGGTGAACCTCCCCGTTTCCTTTTTCAATTATAACTAATTGTGTGGCCCATCTAGAGTATGTCACTGGCTCATACACCCCCAGATCAACTAGCCTTTTAATGTCCTTATCCACTCTGTCTCTTAACGCAAATGGTACTAGCCTGGCCTTACAATACTTTGGTGATATGGATGTATCCAGCTCCGGTCTCACCATAGGTTCATTAAACTCTCCAAATATGGGATCGGCCACTGCAGGGTAACCTTGTACCACAGTGTTTAAATCTTTAACCTTACTTGGAGTAAGCAGGGTATTTTGCAATGTAACCATATTGTTTGTCCTGTATCCAGGTACCGGTAATTCTTGTTGGGTATTAATGCTGGTAAGGTTTTGCTCTGTATTCGCTAAAGTGTTGCCTACAGCATTTAGCCCGTGAACTGTGAGCCCTCGGGGCTCAAATCACGGTCTTCCGAATAGACCGTGTCCATGGCCTATGGCTACTACCAGGGTTAGGGTTACTCGTCTTTCATTAAATTGAACCTCTACTGATTTTGAGATTAGTAGTCGAAGTGGTGTGTCAGCTTCCCAGGTAAGGACACAGCACTTTGTAAGTTTCCTCCGAGATGAGCGTCAGGGCTTCCCCTGTATCTACCTCCATGGTGTGAAACATACCGTCTATGCGCAGGGCCAGTTTTATCGCTGGCATTGTGGGATGTCTCTTGTTGTAAGGTACACTGTGTTTCGATACGTCTTTAATATTATATAGTTCCAGCCCCTTTATTGATATTTACTCGGAATCCTGTTTATGAGGCTCTGTTATCTCTGTTACCTGACGTGCCCTTGACGTATTCCTACCGTGCCTCGTCTCCGAAAGACAAACAGGCTCCACATGCCCTCTTTGATCACAAGCTGTACAGTAAAGTTTGTTTTGATCCACCGTACAGTGGCGTGTTTGTTGCCGTACATATCTCAAACACTGTCCTGGAAAGAGGTGCATTTCATCCCGTACATACTCTACTGGCAACTTCAGCCTCTTTGGCAGCTTCTATTACTATTTTAAATGTCAGGTTGGGCTTGATAAAAAAAATTGCTGCTGTAACTGAATGTCAGCCAATCCATAAACAAATTGATTACGGAGCATCTTTTCCATTACCACCTCACCACCAAAATCACAACCATCGGCAATTCGGTGAAGATCAGTGGCTAATACGTCTATACTCTCCACCTATCTGCTGGCATCGGTGGGTCAACAGGTGGTACTGCACTGTTTCGTTTGGTTGAGGCGCGAACCGCGTAGTCAGCCGATTAATCGGTTCTACAAATGGAATCTCACTCAAATCGCGTATACCCAAAATTTGTCACTGAAAATTTTCAACATACCTAACCCACAACTATACAAAAAAATGGGCACTCTTCTGCGTATTATCGATGATGTTCTTCGATAAGAAAAAATCTTTAGTTGCGTCAAGTATAGCGGCCATATTAGGGTCTCACCCACGTTGAATTCCTGTCGTTCAGACATTATGGCTAATAATTAATAGTGTTCCAACCAATTAATTATTAAATTATACACGCACACGGCTTAATTGAATATTATAAGAATCCGTTTCCACTCTCTCGTGGCCATATGTTATGTATGCAAGTGCTAACTGAGGTCACATGATAGACGCGAATATAATAGGGGCAGTTCACGGTCGATACATCGTAACACTGACGCTACACTCGTTTGTCCCTCGTGGTGGCTTCGCATTTCACTTGTTTCTCAGTTGTTTACAATCATTTCTGGCACACAACAAGACTTGTATTACACATATATACTACACGTTCTAAAAATAATTGTCTAATTATATCCTTTATCGTGTGGTAAGACCAAAAGAATAAGATTTTATTTAATTCACCACACTACACAATTCTTAATGCAGTGGCAGCTCTACCCCAAGATGAACTTGATAACCTTCAGGACCGTACTGAGGGGGGAGGTGGGGGGGTGGATGGGGTTTCAAATCCCCCCAACTAATTAAGGTAAATTAAATTTATTTTCACCGTGTTATGTTTTTATGCTATGCAGATATCTCTTAGTGACAAAGGTCGAGGAGTCATAATAGGTTTAAAGCTTGGCTGTGATTTAATTCTCAAATCTATTAATTATTGGCCTTATTATGACCAACCTTTCCTAGAAATGTTAGCTCTATCTATCTCCATCAACTCTAGAATTTAAAATTCAGTTAATCCCTTACGTTTGTTTTCACAACTGGCCAGCCAGACATTGTTGGAAAAGGGGGATATAGATAAGGAAATTAATTTATATTGACACACTACAAAATGCGCTATTATATTCGTTTATTATTGGAAAACTTTTAAAGCTACAAAGAGTCAAACTCGTATTATTAATAAACATACCACATCCATATTTTTGACTTGTGTAAATATTTGTACAGTGACTACCACATTTAAAAATAATATAAATACTTACTTTTCAAAAAGGTTGTAGACATTATAAATCCAAAGTGTATATTTTAGGTTCCATTGGCTCAGTACACATTTGATTAATTTTGCTTCACTCCCTCAAAATGAAACTAATATTTTCATGCACATCATTACTACATTAGTTGCCATGGTAATATATACACCAAGTCTTATGATAAATCAATTAACTCAATGATATTTTATTGTTGATTATATTAAAAGATCAATGGCCCAAGGGTCGTCTATGCTAGGGACCGATTGTATTGACTACATATTGTAGCAATTTTAGCTACAAGTTAAATAAAATGGGCAAGTCAACAACAAATACACTTACCCAATCTCACCGCCCAGGCGATGCACCACTAATAACAACACGTCTGGCCACATTAACTCCCCGCGAACAACTGCTAGCACCGAGCCAAGAATCAACCTCACCCGCTAGAGACCGCCACCATGCTTAATGCCGCCCAAGGACAATGACAAGAGTAGAAGAGGCCAGTAACAGCCAGACGTTTCCAGAAGAAAATAGGCGTTTCCAGTGTCGCGCACATCACCCCTTCCTTTGTGTTAAACTGTGTGATCCCCACCCTTTTGATTCCGTCTCTCTTGTTCTACGAGTTTTGTGCACCTTCCATGAAGATATACTGTACTCTTGGACTATGCGCGGAGGTAGTAAGACGAAGCAGAGGCTTCAAGGACTTATATAAAATGTAAGGAGAAATTCACTTTCGGCGTAATTATATCTTGTAACTATTCGAAATTCTCTTATGGACATTATTATTTTTAAATATAAATTATTAAAGTATAGTATGATTCTTCGTTCTTTTCAGAACATTGATTTAACTTTATACTATTTAATTTGTGAGTTGTGGTTCACAATTAATTTAGTAAATATATACTTGGGAGAGTTCGTTAATAACATTATGTCAGAACATTCAAAATTTAGTAATGTTTTGCGTTTTGCGTGTTTGCGATATTTATAAATATGGAATTAACTTTAAACTCCTTAACTTGCGAGTTGTGTTTCACAATTAATTAATAAGGATTTATTTTGGGAGAATTCATTAATAATGTTATATCATATTATCTAAAATTGGTAATGTTATGCGGTAGGCTTGGTAATTTATATAATTGAATTAACTATGAATTACTTAACTTGTGGAGTACATTTCATATTTAAGTCAGTAATGTTTTATTGGGGAGAAATTATCTATAGTATTATATATAGTAATATTAAAATTTAGTAATGCTATACATTATGTTGTGTATTCATAGACATTGAATTAACTTTGCGTAATATTTCTATGGTATTTAAATGAAAACATTTAAATTTGTATGAAATAATTTCCTTTTGGGGAAGCATATTACATTTGTTTGGATATGTTGAGAGGATGAATGTGGATCAAGTGACGAAGCAATATAATATATGAAGGTAGAATGTGTGTATCAAAAGGATGGAGTATGCTAATTAAGGCGTAGCTAAATATAATAGACGAAGGTATGAAAAAGATAAATATTAATAGTTTCAAGAATAAAATATCGATGTATGGATGTTGTTGAAGCGAAGTGAGTATGCAAGGATAGGTAAGGGCAGAGAAAGTTTTTGAGGATGAACTACGTGTTTCTTTTTGAGCTATATACATAGATTCTTGCATAAACCATAAGGGAAATGTTTAATATAGTAGGTATGGATGGATGTTTTGAACTGAAGGGAGTATTTAAAGATAGACGATGTGGAGAAAGTTAGTGAGGATGGATTAAATACGAAGTGCTTGTTTTTGAGCAAAGCCAGTGAGTGTATCTTACTACCTCATAAGGGAACGGTGTGATTATGTATGTATATATTTATGTAAGTATGTATGTATGTATGTATGTATGTATGTATGTATGTATGTATGTATGTATGTATGTATGTATGTATGTATGTATGTATGTATGTATGTATGTGTGTATGTATGTATGTATGTATGTATGTATGTATGTATGTATGTATGTATGTATGTATGTATGTATGTATGTATGTAAGTATTTATGTATGTATGCATGTATGTATGTATATATGTATGTATATATGTTTTTTTTTGTGAGGAGGAAAAATCTTTCAAAGACACCGTTCATTTGAAAGTTTGATGGTCGGTAGTGTGGGATTTACACCCACTAAAAAACTTCCTCTCCTCTTTCCCCGCACATAATTGCAGGGAAGACTGAGTCGGAACCACGTTAGCATTACTTCAACCCAGTCCGTGTTGCGTCGTACGACGTCCGCTCCTGTTTCACTGGTCCTTCTCTGAGGTCTTTTCTTTAAGGAGGCGCGGCGCGTAGGCAGCGATTTCCTTCCAATTTTCTTCCCGCTGTAACATATGGTTCACAAGGCTATTAGGATCGAGAGTTTTGCCTATGTTTGTTTCGGTTTTGGCTCCACAGTTCGTCAAGCGCTTGCACTCAAAAAACGTGTGCTCGGCGTCGTCGATTTTGTCCGGGCAGTACTTGCACCTCGGAGTGTGGTGTAAGCCCATTTTATGTAGATATGCGTTAAACAAGCCATGTCCCGTCAGCAGTTGGGTTAGGAAAAAGTCTGTTTCGCCGTGGTTTCGAGTGATCCAAACTTTGATGTTCGGGATCAGGTGAGCGGTCCATCTGCCCTTGTCGCAGGCCTTCCATCTGTTTTCCCATTCTTTCTGCGTTTCTGCCTTCACTCCTGCTCTGTCCTCGGTCGTATTGTCGCCTCTAGTTTTGAGGTCATAGAGCTTTATTCTCTCCGATGCTAGTAGGTCGATAGGTGGCGCCCCCGCTAAAACCAGTACGGCTGCTTCAGAGACCGTGCGGTAAGCACAGGTCACCCTCAGGCCCCCTCGCAGTTGTACCGCCGCTATCTTACGCCGATAGGTTTTTTATTTCAGGATATATGCCCATATTTCCGCTCCATAGAGCAGGATTGAGTGGAGTACTTCCAGAAGAACTCTTCTCTTTTTAGTTCGTGGACCCATTGTGTTGGCCATGATTCTCGATAGGCTGGATACCGTCTTACTGGCTTTTATGCATGCCCTTTCTAGGTTTTTGCGAAAGGACAGCTTTTCGTCTATCATCACTCCCAGATAGCGCAGTGCCCTTGTTGACGTCAATGTTGTCGCGCCAATGTCTACGTTAAAGAATTTAGGAAACCATCTCTGACGCGTCAGCACAACCATCTCCGTTTTTTGTTTGGCTAGTTTTAACTGGTGTTCTTCAAGCCAAGTTTCGACGGCATCAATGGTCGACCGGACCAGGAGATCAGCCTCCTCAACGCTGTCCACCACTACTGGGGCCGCGACGTTATCAGCGAAACCCGTTAGCTGTACTTGCCTCATTAGGGGAATCTCCAGCAGTTCATTGTAATTTGCGTTCCATAGATCGGGGCCCATGACCGAACCCTGTGGTACGCCAGCCGTTGTCGGGTATTCTTGGGGGCCTTCTGTGGTTTTGACAATTAACGTTCTTGCGTCAATATAATCCTCAACTATGGCCAAGTTCTCTTTTTTTATGTGTAACCGATGCTCCAGTGCGCCCAGGATGTCAACCCATCTCGCGCTGTTGAAAGCGTTTCTTACGTCAAGCGTGAGGAGGATGCAGACTTTGCTTGATTTAAGGTTACCAGACCACGCTTCGGCTATAATCCCCATGATCTTTTTAATCGCGCTGATCGTCGATCGGCTATTTCGAAAGCCATGCTGATTTTCGGCGAAGCCACCGACGCGGTCGATGTCATTTCGAAGTCTCGCCTGTATCAGCTTTTCGAGCAATTTACCGGAGATGTCTAGCATGCAGAGTGGCCTATAAGACGAAGGTGTTAAAGGGGGCCCCTTCCCTTTATCAAGGAGGATCAGTCTCTGGCGCTTCCAGACGGTAGCAAACGTGTCGGTTGCAAGGCACGCGTTATATGCATTCAGCAGTAGATCCGGGAATTCCTGGGCTATGCTCTTAATCACTGACTTTGGAATGCCGTCGGGGCCGGGTGCCTTTCCTGTTTTGAGGGTCCTAGCTGCATCTTGCAGCTCCCTGACTGTGAAATATGAGACTTCACCACTGTTTGCATAGTGCCTTTTTTCTCGTGGCGGGTGTTTTGTAAACAGCTCCACTACAATGCTGTTCATTATGTCCGGGGGTTTTGGCGCTTCTGGTGAAGCCTTCCCGAGTTTTTTAAACTACAATTTGGTAGTCTTTGCCCCAAATATCCTGTTCAAGATCGTTGCAGATTTCCTTCCACAGTGTCATTTTGCTTGCCTTAATGGTATTATTCAGATTCCTTTTTGGCCTTTTTGTACTCGATAGAGTATGAGGCATGTTCAAGGGCGAGTTTTACGGCTCTCGTTGCTCGATGACGAAGTTCAAGACATCTCTTCCTGAGCGCCACGATTTCTGGTGTCCACCAATATACCGGCCTGTGAGAGCCCTGGTTTTTCAGACGCGGTATGGAGGCGTCACAAGAGGTGGTAATGGCTTTCATCGTTGTCAGCACCATTTTCTCTGTCTCGCTACTAGTGTTGGGAATCGGGTGGCATTTAAGAGTTGACCAGCTTCGCGAAAGGGACGCTCGTATGTATTTATGTATGTCTATGTATGTATGTATGTATTTATGTATGTATGTATGTATGTATGTATTTATGTATGTATGTATGTATGTATGTATGTATGTATGTATGTATTTATGTATGTATGTATGTATGTATGTATTTATGTATGTATGTATGTATGTATGTATGTATGTATGTATGTATGTATATATATATTTATGTATGTATATATGTATGTATTTATGTATGTATTTATGTATGTATTTATGTATGTATATATGTATGTATATTCCTAAAAATAAAATTGACAGTAAACGTGTAAATTATATCGTATTAGCTCTTAATTTTATGATTTTGAACCAAACTTAAAAACAACTTTAATAATTATAACAGCAATAATTTAAATTAGGTTTCATTATTATCCATACAATAAATAGTTTGTATATTTTATTTTGATTTCGTCATGCATTTATCTTTATATTGGCTCAAATAGGAGAACATTTTTATTTACTTCTAGCTCTGCTTCATTAGGATTAAAATCACATCACTTAACCTTGATATAAATAATTGATACTAGCGCTCTAATTTGATTCACATTTCAAATAAACTAACTAACAAAACAATTGTGCTTTTAGATATTGGACTCCCTTAAATGAAAATATTTTTTATTTTAAAATTAAAATAATGTTGGTAATGTCTGTTTCTTCGGCGAGCACATGAACTAATAATTTTGTAACAATTAATTTTTCTACCTTAAAATTAGTTTATTATCATTATTATTTTATAGTTCAGGATTTATTGTATAAAATAGTAGATCACGTTTTACAGGTTCGTAAATTTAATACAGTTATTTTAAATTTTCAATGTCTATTGTAGAATGTCAAAACTAGCAAGCCAACCATAATATTATAATTATTTTTAACACTTTAAATAAGGACTTACTTCATTTTTCTTGAAGTAAGGCTTTACATTTCCACTTTTTTGTTGGAAAATGAAATAGGTAGCCTACATTTCATTCTAATTTTTGGATTTTGGTTGGAGTGCTTGAACATTTTAATTAATTGTAATTTTAAATGGTCAATTTCGTGTTCACACATTGTACATTATCACAATATACAATATTTTTTATTTAACTTAATTTTTAATACACATGATTAAAACAAATTTAGAGTGCTCAAAAACAAGTTTCTTAGGAAGATATTTGTTCCAAAATGGGATGAGAAAGAGGGGAGTAGAGGAAACTACATAATGATGGCCTACATACCCTGTACTCATCACATGAACTTGTTATGATAGTGATGGGAAGAGCATGCATCGTGAATGGGAGAGTCTAACACCTTGTTAAGGGTACTGACTAGCAAACCTAATGGGAATAGACCATTGGAAAGACTTGGACACAGAGGTGACGATAACATTAGAATGCTTCTGAAAGGGATAGGGTGTAAGGAGGTGGACTGGCTAGAACTAGCTCAAGATATGGATAGGTGGCATGCTTGTGTAAGTGCGGCAGTGTGCTTTAGAGTTCCTAATAATGCCATAGATTACTTAAGTTAATTTTTCAATAGAGGTACCCTCAGCTTCTTAGCTACAATCTCGCAGATTTTCTTGTTCGTTATTGACAACCTGTTAAATATTGCTTTCATATGGGTTAGGCCTATTCTACAAGTTCATTGGGTATAGAATAAAATCGGTTTTGAGATTTTCCCTATACCCTCATACCTAGCAGGTATAATACTGGAAGCTTAATGTGTCTTTCTAAATTAAGAACCAGGTGTACATCCCGAACTGGTAGTAAGACACAATGCTAAAAAAATAATTCTCTTATTAAAAGTAAAATAAATAATTGTTTTTGCAATCCTTGATTTTCAATAAGTGTACCCCAATAAACTTACATTTTCAATAGGCCTAAGAGAGTTCAACGATTGTATTTTAATAAAGTGCATTTCTTTATTAATTCTTTCTCTTTCCACTATGTAGGACTACCCAAACTTAATTTGGAAATTGTCTCAATTCAATTTTACACAAAATCGGTTAATAATCATTAAATTTATTTTTTAAGTTGAAAAGAAGATAGGTAGGCCTATTGGTTTGATGTAGGCCTAAGACTCAAACGAATCTTACGGAAGTGTGTAGGCCCTAATATTTGTTTGAACTAAAAAAAAATACATTCATAGCACACATTGTAGCCTTGACATATTGAGTTATATAGTTACTGCCCTAAGGGTGCACACATGCCGAGTAGCGCGCACGGCGCTCATGGAACAGCCGGTGCATACCGAGCAGATCGACCTTCGCACCCGGTAACGGAAAGTCGGTCTGCACGGAGCATTTGTACTGCGTTGTTTGTTAAATTTATTTTTTCCATCAAAACATTATAATTCAAAGATTTTTAATTTTAGTTTTAAAATACTTATTAAAACAGAAAAAAAAATTGTTTTTTGAGAGCTGTAATGATGGTAGTGATGACACGTCAGCAGCGTCAAAATTTTACTTCTTAACCAGTAATAGATCGAGACAGTTATGGACTAGTGCACGTCCTATCATTATACACTATACACTAAATATACTCTATATACACTAAAGGGCATAACAATCAGTTATCCATTTCCGATACCTCAATTTTTTAAAAAAATAGTATTTTTTGCTTTTAGCTCAGAAATTATTGATTTTGTATATGGCCTATAGATAGGCTATATAAAGACGATTTTGAGAAAATTGATTTGATTGATTTTTTCACTACGCTTGATTTTAGGGTTTGATATCTAACTCTTAGCCTGATTGGTAAAATGGTTAGATTGAGATACACACACAGATGGACGGAATTGGGGGAAAAAAAAATTGTGGGGAGGGGTGATGGGCTTAAGGGGGTTTTAAAATGTCAATATCCATCAAAAGCTCAAAATTGATTTTCTTGACAATCACAACACTTTCGCTATCCGAGGGGTCACGACTAAACAGTTTGATAATCCACTGCTTTATGCCTACGTTACCCGGGGCCCGTTCTGGTTCCTTAACAAAAATTAACCCGCCTCGGTGGCTCGTAGTTGGCTAACGCGCTTGTCGTGTTGAGCCCGACTGCTGAGGACGGGGAGATTGAGGTTCGAATCTCGGTCGGGTGAACTGGGGGTGGTTTTCCCTAAATGGTTTTCCCCTCTCCCTCCATGCAAATGCGGGTTCACTTCCTCTGATTAAACCTTCCCAATTCCTAATCCATTAGCGTAATTAGTACTTAAAGTGTATAACCCGAACGGGTAGTAAGATGCGGTGCTAAATAATAATAATAACATAAAAGGGGGACAAACACTATATTACTCTTACAATGAAAAGAAGAACACAGTTCACACTTTACACTGCTGCCAATGGACAAGGAGGTAATGGTTGCCTCTTAAAGACGATCGATCATTAGCGTCCAGTCTCAATAGTTTGTGAGTCGTGATATGATTTCATAATAAAGACAAAAAAATAAATCACTACTGTCTTTGGATCATGTTGGTAGATAAAATATTGCAGGAATTTTTAGATGGGGACAGAGGGCGATTCCAGTCCCTCTTTTTTTTTTTTGACACTTTTACCTCTATAAACTGTTGTTTGTATTGTTAAAGTATTCAAATTGTATTTGTATGATTATCAATCAGCAGTTAACTATCACATCCATACAAAACAATATGTTTTCATTACATCTATCACAAGTGACAGATTTCATCTGTTGGTGTAGGGATACATAAGGGACTATTTCTGGTAACCTTTTGAGCTGTTATCCAAGTAAACTCAGGTGGTGAATTTACTTTAGCTTAGTTTTGTCACATCTTTGCATAAAGAGACTTAATACTTTTAAATCACTGACACACGAAAAAATTCAAGAGTTGTTCCCTGTTTTTCCCGATCCTCAAAATTCAAGCATAGTTTCTGGTGTTCCTGGTTTTCCCCACTCACAAATATGCATAATGAGACCCCTCATAAAATGACTTATCAAAAATTAATAAACACCACAAATCAATATTCTTACTAAGTTACATTAGCCCCTTGGCTTCTTTGGTGCTGACTGACAGTTCACAGCTTTAAAAAGCTACCAGACCGAATTACGTATCCCTACGCCGAACCAGATGATCTGAAAAAACATGTGTTTAGCATCTGTCACTTTTGACAGTCAAAATTTAGGTATATACCTAAATGTTGGCTGTCAGAAGTCAGCTGTCAGTCAGCACCAAAGAAGCCATTGGGCTACTGTACTTAAGTAAATTATAATCATGAAGAAACAAAATCACATTTCAAAGTTATTAAATATAAATGAAATCAACATAGTCTGGTAACCACATCGGTGGTCACATGGTCTAAGACACTACTCTCACAGTAGACTATACTGCCAATGATGGGGAGATGAAGGTTAGTATCTCAGCTGGGTAAACTAAGAAATGTTTTTCCAAAACAGTTTTCCACTCTGTCGACACAAATGTGGATACATTTTAGAAAGTAAATATAACCTTTATCATCCCTAAAACCATCAGCGTAATTAATACATAAGCGTATCACCCAATTCGGTAGTGAGACGCGGTTCTAAAATAAACACTAGTCTACACTACACACTAAATTAACAAAGCTAAAAGCATTCACACAACACAATATTTATGACATGCCTTTATCTTAAGGTAGGTGGTTTTAAAATTGCTGCCGTTTATATTTTCACAAACTATAAGCATTTAGGGGGGGGGACTGATATCTGAACCCCTGCCTCTCCTTAAAATACCCCCACCCTCTTACTATATTTTTCTTTGGTGACTCATTTGTGAAGTGTTCTTTGAAATACCTTGTGAATAGTTTCCATTTAAAAGGCATTTCCTAATTTCAAAGACTTACCCACGTCCACAATTCTCCCCACACTTACTAATAGGCCTAAGTTTATTTTTCAACATTTGGTCATAGTCTACACATCGCGGTGACCTGGCGGTCTAGGGGTAAGGTGTCAGACTTCTGTGCTGGGGGCCGGGGTTCAATCCTCGGTCCCGGCAAAGATTTATCTGATTACCAAACCCTTCCTTCACCTCTGACAAGACATCTTGTGAATGGGGGGAATGCCAGGCCTCCACCGTGGTTCGGATTCCACGTTAAACTGCAGGTCCTCCATTTCATCTCACAATCACCCTACCATCACACATTAGCGTAAGTGCGTATAACCCGAACGGGTAGTAAGACGCGGTGCTAATAATAGTAATCTACACATTTCTTTTGTCTGACTAATTAACAAAATCACAAACTGTTTTTAAAATTGTAATCTAACATTACAATTGTGCTAACAAGAATAAAAAAAAACTAGTATTTTTTTGGTTTGGTTTAAACAGGGAATATATTTTGTTGTTGTTAAATCTTAAGGGTTGTCGGTTAGAGGGGGGGGAGGTATGTTTGATTCCCTCAAAACCTCCACTGGCCACATCCTTGGTTATCAATAACCCACAAGGTTAAGATTTGTACCTACTGTAATGTCTGTAATGTAAATTATAGCTTGAACCATCCTTCCATCAGTACAGCAATAACCCGCCTCGGTGGCTCGTAGTTGGCTAACGCGCTTGTCGTGTTGAGCTCGACTGCCGAGGACGGGGAGATCGAGGTTCGAATCTCGGTCGGGTGAACATGGGGGGTGGTTTTTTCCTAGATGGTTTTCCACTCTCCCTCCATGCAAATTTGGGCTCACTTCCCCTAATTAAACCTCCCCAATTCCTAATCCATTAGCGTAATTAGTACTTAAAAGCGTATACCCCGAACGGGTAGTAAGACGCGGTGCTAAAATAAAAAATAAAGTACACTTAATAAACGGTTGTGACTTGTATGTGCTGGTAGTGTCACCCAATCATACAAACCCATCTTTATGATATATATGATCATCCTGACTATCAAGAGTACTTAAGAAATACCGATTAGCTTCTCAAAATTCCCTTTTAATCCTTAATAACATCAAAAAGCTCACAACAGAATGACTAGCCTATTAATAATAATAATAATAATGATATTTAGCATCGCGTCTTACTACCCGTTCGGGTTATACGCTTTAAGTACTAATTACTCTAACGGATTATGAATTGGGAAGGTTGAATTAGAGGAAGTGAACCCGCATTTGCGTGAAGGGAGAGTGGAAAACCATTTAGGAAAAACCGCCCCCAGTTCACCCGACCGAGATTCGAACCTCNNACCGCCCCCAGTTCACCCGACCGAGATTCGAACCTCGATCTCCCCGTCCTCGGCAGTAGAGCTCAACACGACCAGCGCGTTAAGACAACTACGCCACCGAGGCGGGTAACTAGCCTATTAAATAAAAATAAAAATAAAAAAAAATAAATAAAATAAAAAAATTGGGAAAGTATTCTTTCTTTGCAGGAAAACTGGGAGTTGTAAGTTTGAACTTTAATCTGAGGTTCGAGTGGCCGCACTGATTTAAGTTAAATTCTATTTATATAGCATTTGATTAATCTTATTTACACCTGGTATTAATTCTTAACGCTTGTTTTTAGTTGTGTGACACTAGACATTTCTAAAAAAAATGTGGTTTTGTACCTGAATTATTTGAATGTTATGTTGTCGTGTTGCAGAAGGTCTGGGCTAGAGGGGAGTGGCGATCACCTCCTCGCAGACCCCCCTCTGCCATGCCACGTAGCAAGAGGCGTTCAGCTGCTGACATGGGACTAGAGGACGATGAGAGACACTACGGCAAGAGACTGAGAAATACCGCGAGGTAAGAAACTCATCCTCGATAGCACTGGGTTATTAGGGGCCCCACCTCAACACTTGCTGCCTCCAACACTCCTATCCTCAGACCCAGACCTCCCTCCAACACTCCTATCCTCAGACCTCTCTCCAACACTCCTATCCTCAGACCAGACCTCCCTCCAACACTCCCACCCTCAGACCCAGACCTCCCTCCAACACTTCCACCCTCAGACCCAAACCTCCCTCCAACACTACTATCCTCAGACCTCCCTCCAACACTCCTATCCTCAGACCCAGCAGAGCAGACCTCCCTCCAACACTCCTATCCTCAGACCCAGACCTCCCTCCAACACTTCTATCCTCAGACCCAGACCTCTCTCCAACACTCCTATCCTCAAACCCAGACCTCCCTCCAACACTCCTATCCTCAGACCTCCCTCCAACACTCCTATCCTCAGACCCAGACCTCCCTCCAACACTCCTATCCTCAGACCCAGACCTCCCTCCAACACTCCTATCCTCAGACCCAGACCTCCCTCTAACACGCCCATCCTGTTACCCTCAGACCTACTTGACATACACCTGCAGATGCTATGCAGTGTGCTCGAGTGATGGGTGTGTCTTCTTTAGGTTTTGAAAAAACAAATTATTTCAGGGCGTATACAAATCATCAAAGCAATAAGAAATAATTACATGTTTGTGTGATAAATCTCATAAAAAATGTCATAAATTATTATTGCTGCGTGCCATAAATATTCTAGGCAAGATTAATATACTAGTAACATAATATTTATAATATCTTTTCTCACATAACTGATATATATTCTCCTGTCATGGCATTACTAAGAAATATATGTTCGCGAGTGAGAAGAAATAGAGTGAATAGTTTCTTTTCTGTCTGTTTGAAGCAAATAAATGCGTTGCCAGGGGTAACCACGCAATCCATGACATGGACACAACGGTTAATGCCGGGTACTTCTGCTAGTGATAAAATAATACTCTTTTAGCCCTGCGTAATAATTATTGACGTATTAGTTTGCATACAAAATAGATAAACAGGGTGACCTGGTGGTGTAGGGGTAAGGTGTCAGACTTCTCTGCTGGTGGCCGGGGTTCAATCCTCGGTCCTGGCAAAGATTTATCTGATTACCAAACCCTTCCTTCACCTCTGACAAGAAATCTTGTGAATGTGGGGAATGCCAGGCCTCCACCGTGGTTCGGATTCCACGTTAAACTGTAGGTCCTTCATTTCATCCCACAATCACCCTACCATAACACATTAGTGTAAGTGCGTATAACCCGAATGGGTAGTAAGATGCGGTGCTAATAATAATAATAATATAAATAAACCTCCAAATGTTTATAGCTATCAATACAAACAAAATACAATTTTAATACAACTCTCGCATTGTTGTATCACCAAGCTCTAGGGCTGTTCACATCTAAATGGTGGTAGCGCTGTAAGCTTGACACCTCTTGGTGGTGTGTCACATTGTTCAGTCCTCTGGCTCTGTGCTTACCATGAGGTTGAGGATATTTCTATTGGCAATGCCAGGGTAGACCCGAGAGCCGCGAGGCCTCTTTGCTGGGTGGTTAGAGAGGAGGCAGGCTTAGAAAATACAAAAATATTAACTTGCTAGGATTCACTATTGGAAAAAACCCGCCTCGGTGGCGTAGTTGGCTAACGCGCTTGTCGTGTTGAGCTCGACTGCTGAGGACGGGGAGATCGAGGTTCGAATCTCGCTCGAGTGAACGGGGGTGAGGCTCCTAAATGGTTTTCCACTCTCCCTCCACGAAAATGCGGGTTCACTTTCTCTAATTCAACCTTCCCAATTCCTAATCCAGTAGAGTAATTAGTACTTAAAGCGTATAACTCAAACGGGTAGTAAGACGCGGTGCTAAATATTATTATTATTACTATTGGGAAAATATCTCCCTCCACAAGGCCGTAGTTTGTTTGGTCGCTTATGTATTTATATGTGAGCTCACTAGTTATTTGTGGTTTGTTTAATTTGTGTTACTAGTTTATTTGTTGTATTATTATTTTTATTTGTGCATTTAAATTTACATTTAATGAATATACATTTATATACAGTCTATTTAGATTTACATTTTACAGATACTACACAACTGCGCAAAACTCAGTTCAGATATTTGAATACAGACTAGTCTGCTAGTAAAAATAGTAAATCACAATTTAATTTCAATTATTTTTAGCCCAGTAATACTGTATTAGTTATAATTTTAACACTACCCTAAACAAATCCAATTTTTGACCCAAAATTTTAAGTAGGTCTTATTGCTATTTAACACACATAATGAATGACTTGACTAGAGCTTTATAATTATTTCCAGATAAAAAAAAAGCACCTATATGTGAATGATTTTTAATATTATCGATAAGTTGGATGCTTTTGGGGCAGACACGGGGCCCTGTTCTATCCCCCTAAAATAAGTAAAACCATTATTGAGATGGTTAAAAAAAATTGTTGCTCTTTTAATACTGCAACACAGCCATGGGAGTATGGATAAAGTCTGTTGATATATTTATTGCTGATGGAGTTAGTTATTCATTCATCCATTCGATCCACATAGTGCCAGGAGTTACTTAGGTGAATGATAGTCTTGCATTAATAAAAACCTCTATGAATCCATCTTTAATTTAACATAGTATGGAATGTAAACATGGCTCAAGGCATATATTACAATATTCTGTGTGTCTGGTACAGACACAACATATGTAATGATAACAAACCGTGTGAGGAAATACATTGCTGTTTAGCTGCACTTAAACTCAAATAAATCTCCTACAAACTATGGTAGGCCCCCCTGCGGGATGGGGTTAGAATAGTCCCGCAGTAACCCCTGCTTGTCGTAAGAGGCGACTAAAAGGGGAGGCCTCTG
>CABFOW010004352.1:4265-20122 GCA_902141385.1 Timema californicum
CGGTTTGCCCCCCCCCCCCGTGGGGGAAATCCTGCGGGTGCCCTTGCATACAACAGCGATTTTTTTTTTGTTATGAGCATGGTTTAATTTGAACAGAAACAACTTGAATAAAAATAGACGGTCCTGTACAAATTTCCCTATGTCAATGACAAATAATAATTAATAGATGTTTAGAGTAGCTTACTAGATGAAGAAAATAAATTAAACGTTTATATGGAAAAAATATTATTTTTTTATTTAGGTCAAAAAAAATTTGTGATGTAAAAAAATCCACAAAAATATAGGCCCTAACTCACGTCCCTTCCATATAATCTATAGGGGTCTAGGTGAGCTGGCGGTCTAGGGGTAAGGTGTCAGACTTCTATGCTGGCGGCCGGGGTTCAATCCTCAGTCCCGGCAAAGATTTATCTGATTACCAAATCCTTCCTCCACCTCTGACAAGACATCTTGTGAATGTGAGGAATGCCAGGCCTCCGCCGTGGTTCGGATTCCACGTTAAACTGTAGGTCCTTCACTTCATCTCACAATCACCCTACCATAATAATAATGATAATAATATAGGGGCTTACATATAATAATTGACTGTAAATACGTACGTATGTTCGATTTCGTCTGTTAGTTTGTTTCCGGTAAACTCTCAAAAGGTATTAATCGGATCGAGATGGCACTCCTGTTGTAGTCCCTATATTTATGAATACAGGGCTATTTAATTAGTGAGCGAAGTAGTTTTGAACAAAACCAGGTGTAAGCAGTGAACATTCGTGGCGGCTGGTATTGCGGGCACAAAAGATGGCGATTGATATAATCAGGGTTGTGGAGGGTAAAGGGGATGGTGACAAGTCCGTGTTTATTCGTGAATCTTTGTGTACGCACATAAAACACTGCCTTCGAATAAGTTTCATTCTTTTATAGCAATTGAAATTGTCGAATGTGTTGCTGGATTGTTTAATGAGAGCAAAGCCACGGGCAAATGTTAATCTTAAATAATCACAATATCAATCTCACAACGTTTTGTGAAACCAATATTTCAGTAGGTAGCGGTTTTTGTTTTTAAATGTACGAAAAACACTTTTTTTTGCCCTTGTATCTTAGTCGTGACCTTAGTAAAAATCCAAACAAGTGTCCGAACCCCGATCTACACGTCATCAGCAATCTAGTCCAACACAAGAGTGACGACTTAGACCATTCGGCCACTGAAGTGGGCTAAATGGTCCTATTTAAATATCACTACACCCCATGACAGATATTCAAGAATTAGGATTACTATGAGAAGAAAATTAAACTAATCTTAGCAACTGAAGTATTGTTTAATTTGTTTTGAACAAAACCCTTTTTTTTTATAAAAACTGTAAATATAGACCTTCAATCATGTTCCACCCCACCCCACCCCTTCCCCCAACACCTTGAGGTGGGGATTTAGGGAAAGGGAGCTAAGGCGTGTTTTTTTTTCAGTTTTCATAGGTTTTTTTTGCCTAAATAAATAAAATATTTCTCCAGTAGAAACACAGAGTTTAATTTGTTTCACATGGTGAAAGCAACAATTATTGAACCTACTTCAGTGGCCGCATGGTCTAATGCGCTAATCTCGTGATGGACTAGATAGTCGAAGATGGGGAGAGCAGGGTTCAATCCCGGTCGATTGCACTGAAGGTGCTTTTCCCTAAATGGTTTTCCACTATCTCTCTCTCTCCACGCAAATGTGGTTGCACTGACTATAAATTAAGCCTTTCTAATCCCTAGTCCATTAGTGTAATTAGTACATAGGCATATAATCTGAACAGGTAGTAAGACGCATCACTTTAAAAAAAGTTGAATATTTGTCATGAGCATAACGTCATTAGATGATAAATTTTTTAAATGAAGAGAAAAAGTTGTCTTTAAATTCCAGGACATCCTTGACAGATATTCAAGAAACCTTGAGCTCACTATGTGAAAAAGAGTAAACTCTATATTTCTACCAAAGGAAACTTTTTATTTATTTTGGCCTGTGCTGGTGGCTGGGGTTCAATCCTCGGTTCCGGCACAAATTTATCTGGTTACCAAACCCTTCCTTCACCTCTGAAAATACATCTTGTGAATGTGGGGAATGCCAGGCCTCCACCGTGGTTCGGATTCTACGTTAAACTGTAGGTTCTCCATTTCATCTCACAATCACCCTACCATTACACATTAGCGTAAGTGCGTGTAACCCGAACGGGTAGTAAGACGCGGTGGTAATAATAATATTTATTTTGACCAAAAAACAACTAACCTTAACTCGAGTTTCGTACATCCCCGCCTTAAATGAAGTCGTTAGTAGCCCCTCTTTTTTAAACGGTAGTAATAAATAAACTGATAAAGAAAACAAGCCACCTTTATTTTTTACCTCAGTTATGTTCCACTATCTACAAATGGATGCCCCCATTGCACTAAACGAACATTGAAATGCACTCAAACATCACAAGTGTTGGTGATACTCCCAGTGAATTCCACCCTCGCAAAATAAGCCTACACACATTTTTCCCGCGAGTGTGGCGAATAACCCCCGCGTTCCCTACGACGTAGGAAGAGAAGGGGGATTATATCTCCTATCCTCCTTCCTCTCACTCCCACAGTGTCATTCCCCCACCCCCTCCAATGAGCGCTTCCTTCCCCTAGGCTGCTGTTGGAGTGTCTACTTCCGGTCGGGCAGCCATCCGTGCCACACTGACTGAACAAGTTTTGATAGGAGGGAAGGTTTCAGGTCACGAGGAATGAAATGTGCCGCGAAGCTCCATCCCAGGTCTATACACCCTTTCCCTCCGCCCCCGTGCTCCTTTCCGGGTTATCCGCATATTGACACTAATAGGATAAGGATGCAGTAGCTATAATGTGGATCAAATGTGCCCTAATTTGCGTGGGGGTGAGTAGGAAAACATGTAATAAAAAAACCTGACACGTTAGACTATGCGGCTAACTATGTGGATCATATTTATATTGATGAAGTAAGGACGAGGAAGGTGGAATACAAATTAAGTGTACCCACATGTGCGTATAGGGAGGGTGGGAAACCACTTCCCCTTTCTTGGAATGCATGTTACCAGGATTTATATGCTACGACCATCCATACAACGCTAGAGAAAATGACACTGGTGCCTTTGCACAGGTACCCGCCGAAGTGGTTCTCTCCCGGTTTAAATGTCTGTTAATAACACGCTCGAAAGAATAATTAGATCATCTCGCGTTCGGACATTCCGGGGAGTAACTTAACGTTCAATGACCCGTCTGGTTCTCTTGATTTTTCGCCCTTTACCCAAATGTGAATACACTACCTTTCTCTTCCCTTCTTAATTTATGTAATATATGAGGATAGCCTAACGGGTAGTAAAACGTGGAAAATGATGTGTGTGTGTGTGTGTGTGTGTGTAGATATAAAACCCGCCTCGGTGGCGTAGCTGACTAACGCGCTACTCGTGTTGAGCTCTGACTGCTGAGGACAGGGAGATCGAGGTTTGAATCATGGTCGGGTGAATTGGGGGTGGTTTTTGCTTAATGGTTTTCCACTCTCCCTCCACGCAAATGTGGGTTCACTTCCTCTAATTTGACCTTCCCAATTCCTAATTAATTAGCGTAATTAGTGCTTAAAGCGTATAAACCGAACGGGTTGTAAGACGCGGTGCTAAATAATAATAATAAAAAATAATATAGATATAAACCTAAATTATACACATCGTTTTCCATATTGTAGCCACATTTGCATTGATAATTATAGATAATTTAGGAAAAAAAGCCCTAATCTTACTCGCTGGGATTCAAACCCCAACCTCGTCACCGAGATTCTAAGCGCGTGTCCGTAAAAAAAAAGCTTATCATCTGAGAATGTAGTCATAAATATTGTCTTTAATGGTTATTTTTTGGCAATGCTAGTGTGGACTATTAGCATGTTAAAATATAAAAACCAAGCAAACACAACGATGGAGACGAATTTTAAAGAAATACTAAGAGTTTTTGGTTTGAGAAGAGAATGGAAGTCATAATGTTTAAAAATAATAAAAATTGTACAACCTACAGAATAGATCAAAGGCTGAGCTCACCGTTTGAAATCTGCTAAGTTACCTATTTAGCCAACCTTGTCACTCACTGACAGTATTATATTAATTTTTAAAGTTCTGTTGGTAGTGTTTTGAAATAAAAAAAACACATCTACAAGTTCTTGGAGAAAGACATTCAAGATCAGATTAATCACAAGAAAAAAAATTGGAGTGATATATATACACACACACACATATATAAATATGTGGTAACACAAAACAATGTTATACGAATTTGTCCAATCCTACAGTTTCTTTTCTGACAGGTTTATAAAACCGGATCCACCTATTTAAAATATTGTGTTTTGACGCACCACTTCCTGATTTCGTATAAAAAAGCATGTGTTTTGACTTTTGAAAGGCATAAACAAAACAAACAAAATTAACTTTCATGAATTCCAAGTTTTTTACCGTGAGACTTTTCTATATAGCTAGAAAGAATGTGAGAATAGGCTAGGGGTCAAATTTAATCTAGTCGCTTTCCCCCTAAATACTTAGATTGTTTGGTAGGGGTGTGCGATGGCTACTTTTTAAGTGCGAAGCGAATCTTGAAACTTGCGAAGAAAAGTCGAAGCTACCTATGATTTTTGTTATCACTTAACGCTACTTTTAATTTTTGAATTAACTATTTTTCTAGATCTTGTTAGTAACAAGGGCCAGGAAAATTTCCTTATTTGTGACCTAAGGACTATATTAATAATGAATGCACACAGGCTTACTGATAAGCTTAGTAAATTATTAATAAAGTTTTAATTTTTACTTACATCGTGGAGTTTATAATATGATTTTGCAAACTTGACAAATGCATGTCTTTTTATCTGAATGTCTCTGATAATAATTATAAATTAAATCCTGTTTCCATTTTCCACTTTCCGTATCAGCCATATTGAATAATAAAGAAAATGTCAAGACGATATGAAAAATGTATGTGTCAAAATGCACTTGTAAATTTGTCACAGATAATTCCAAAGAGACTAGACAGACGCAAGCTGGGATGATAGCACAACTAAAGCGCTTTCTCTGCTTCATACCAGTGACCATGGTGTTATTTCTTTATAGGTATATTGATTACTTACAAAATTATGTTGGCGATAGTGAATATAATATATTAACATTTACTTATCCGCTTTTGATATATGCTTGGGTTGTGGTGGTTAAATTACGAGTCGGTATTAAAATTCTGTTTAGTAACGGTTTTAAAATTATCAAATATTTAAAAATGTAATATTTAGTAAGATAAAATTAAATCGTTTGATAATTTATCGAAGATTTATCCTTCTTTCAAAATTTTTCGAATATGCGAAGGCTATTATAGATGTTGATGTCGAAGTCGAAGGAGATTTGACCTTCGATTTAAACTTTTCGAAGCTTCGCGAACCATTATTATTTGGTTAGTATTTCCAATACGTCTTTATACCCTCTGTGTTAAACACGAATTTATATTAATGGTGTGTACGGGTGAGGAAGGTAGAATTTTGTGGGAATAGCCTGGCATTTGCATGGAGGGTTAGTGGGAAACTCACTTAGACCACCCGATCTTAATTTGAGACCCAATTCCTCCATCTTCGGCATTTAAAATAATATATTTAGATCCATCCATAACTGCACTTAACAAATATAATAGCTTGTCTATTTAATCGAGATGTGCATTTGGATAGTTGTCATTGTACTATTAGTAGAATAACAGCCTTCCCGAGTCTAAGGTGGCTGCGTGATCCGATTGCTCGTGATATCAATTGATCGCTTATATTATGGAGCTGAAGATTTCCACACGTCCATCACAGACTCTCCTTAAATAGAGTAAAAAAATTACCTTGGAGCACGAGATTACCCTGGATAACTCCGTAGTAAAAGCATTGCCGTACTAAGCCAAAAGTCTCAGACTCGATCCCCGTATCTGGGTGTCATTTTTTCAATTGAAATAAATTATTTGAATTACTTTTCCAAAATTGAGGTCCAAGACTTGAGTTCACTCCTTCATATACATGAAAATAGAAATCTTGGTGAGCGCGTGCTAAGATTTTCCAGCCCTTTTATAATCAGGGTATTTAATATGCACCTTTTTACGCGCATCGGTGGTCGCGTGGCTAAAGGCGTCAATGGTTTTTACTATATTGTTCCCCGCTCTCCCTCCAAACAAATTTGAGTACACTTACCTTAAGTCCAACCTAACCTAATTCCTAACGTACCTATTATAGTAATTAGTGCATACGCGTATATGCCTAACGAATAGTAAAACGCGGAGATAAAAAAAGTCTCAAAAAATCAGGGGTTTGGGTTTAGTCCCCCCATGATAAAAAAAAATACATATAATTGGGGAAATTTAGGTTTGGTGCTGGAGGTTGAGTGTGATGTAGAGTTGAACTAGTTTGTAAGTTGTATACTGATAAAATAATTTTATAAAGAAAGTGTACAGTACATTAATTAACTCTAATGAATGCGTATAGCCTGAACAAGTAGTAAGATGGGGTGCTAAAAAAACTCTAATGAAAATAATGAGAGGATTTGGTTTTTAAATGACTATAAGGCCCTGTGTCTAAATAGTCGTTCCAAGGACGCTTGGAAGCCAAGCACACTTTAAAGATGCAATGACTTCGGCTTAAAGGGAGAGAGTTTATAGTTCTGCAATGATATTGACGTAGACCTAAATGTAGCAGTTTCTTCTAATGATGTAAACCTACACGGAGCAGTTTCTTCTAATGATGTATACCTATATGGAGCAGTTTCTTCTAATGATCTATACCTGCATGGAGCAGTTTCTTCTAATGATGTATACCTGCATGGAGCAGTTTCTTCTAATGATGTATACCTGCATGGAGCAGTTTCTTCTAATGACCTAGACCTACATATAGCAGTTTCTTCTAATGATGTATACCTGCAAGGAGCAGTTTCTTATATTGATGTATACCTACATGTAGCAGTTTCTTCTAATGACCTAGACCTACATATAGCAGTTTCTTCTATTGACGTAAACCTACATGGAGCAGTTTCTTCTAATGATGTAAACCTACACGTAGCAGTTTCTTCTATTGATGTAAACCAACATGTTGCAGTTTCTTCTAATGATGTATACCTATATGGAGCAGTTTCTTCTAAAGATGTATACATACATAGAGCAGTTTCTTCTAATGATGTAGACTTACATGGAGCAGTTTCGCCTATTGACGTAGACATACATGGAGCAATTTCTTCTAATGATGTATACCTACATGTAGCAGTTTCTTCTATTGACGTAGACATACACGTAGCAGTATCTTATATTGATGTATACCTACATGTAGCAGTTTCTTCTATTGACGTAGACATACATGGAGCAGTTTCTTCTATTGATATATACCTGCATGTAGCAGTTTCTTCTATTGATGTATACCTACATGTAGCAGTTTCTTCTATTGACGTAGACATACATGTAGCAGTTTCTTATATTGATGTATACCTACATGTAGCAGTTTCTTCTATTGACGTAGACATACATGGAGCAGTTTCTTCTAATGATATATACCTGCATGTAGCAGTTTCTTCTATTGATGTATACCTACATGTAGCAGTTTCTTCTATTGACGTAGACATACATGTAGCAGTTTCTTATATTGATGTATACCTACATGTAGCAGTTTCTTCTATTGACGTAGACATACATGGAGCAGTTTCTTCTAATGATATATACCTGCATGTAGCAGTTTCTTCTATTGATGTATACCTACATGTAGCAGTTTCTTCTATTGACGTAGACATACATGTAGCAGTTTCTTATATTGATGTATACCTACATGTAGCAGTTTCTTCTATTGACGTAGACATACATGGAGCAGTTTCTTCTAATGATATATACCTGCATGTAGCAGTTTCTTCTATTGATGTATACCTACATGTAGCAGTTTCTTCTATTGACGTAGACATACATGTAGCAGTTTCTTATATTGATGTATACCTACATGTAGCAGTTTCTTCTATTGACGTAGACATACATGGAGCAGTTTCTTCTAATGATATATACCTGCATGTAGCAGTTTCTTCTATTGATGTATACCTACATGTAGCAGTTTCTTCTATTGACGTAGACATACATGTAGCAGTTTCTTATATTGATGTATACCTACATGTAGCAGTTTCTTCTATTGACGTAGACATACATGGAGCAGTTTCTTCTAATGATATATACCTGCATGTAGCAGTTTCTTCTATTGATGTATACCTACATGTAGCAGTTTCTTCTATTGACGTAGACATACATGTAGCAGTTTCTTATATTGATGTATACCTACATGTAGCAGTTTCTTCTATTGACGTAGACATACATGGAGCAGTTTCTTCTAATGATATATACCTGCATGTAGCAGTTTCTTCTATTGATGTATACCTACATGTAGCAGTTTCTTCTATTGACGTAGACATACATGTAGCAGTTTCTTATATTGATGTATACCTGCATGTAGCAGTTTCTTCTATTGACGTAGACATACATGGAGCAGTTTCTTCTAATGACCTAGACCTACATATAGCAGTTTCTTCTATTGATGTAAACCTACATGGAGCAGTTTCTTCTAATGATGTATACCTACAAGTAGCAGTTTCTATTGATGTAAACCTATATGTAGCAGTTTCTTCTAATAATGTATACCTACATGGAGTGGTTTCTTATAATGATGTATACCTAGATGGAGCAGTTTCTTCTATTGACGTAGACATACATGGAACAGTTTCTTCTATTGATGTATACCTACATGGAGCAGTTTCTTCTATTGATGTAAACCTACATGTTGCAGTTTCTTCTAATGATGTATACCTACACGTAGCAGTTTCTTCTAATGATGTAAACCTACATGTTGCAGTTTCTTCTAATGATGTATACCTACACGTAGCAGTTTCTTCTAATGGTGTATACCCACATGTTGCAGTTTCTTCTAATGATGTATACTTACAAGTAGAAGTTTCTATGGATGTAAACCTACATGTAGCAGTTTCTTCTAATGATGTATACCTACATGGAGTGGTTTCTTCTAATGATGTATACCTAGATGGAGCAGTTTCTTCTATTGACGTAGACATACATGGAGCAGTTTCTTTTATTGATGTAAACCTACATGGAGCAGTTTCTTCTATTGATGTAAGCCTACATGTTGTAGTTTCTTCTAATGATTTATACCTACATGGAGCAGTTTCTTCTAATGATGTATACCTTCATGTAGCAGTTTCTTCAAATGACCTAGACATATATATAGCAGTTTCTTCTATTGATGTAAACCTAAATTTAGCAGTTTCTTCAAATGATGTATAACTGCATGGAGCAGTTTCTTCTAATGACCTAGACTTGCATATAGCACTTTCTTCTATTGATGTAAACCTACATGGAGCAGTTTCTAATAATGATGTAAACCTACATGTTGCAGTTTCTTCTAATGATGTATACCTACATGTAGCAGTTTCTTCTATTGATGTAAACATACATAGAGCAGTTTCTTCTGATGATGTATACCTACATATAGCAGTTTCTTCTAATGATGTACACATAGCAGTTTCTCCTTTTGATGTATACCTACATTGAGCAGTTTCTTCTAATGATGTATACTTGCATGGAGAAGTTTCTTCTATTGATTTATACCTACATATAGCAGTTTCTTCTAATGACGTATACCTACATGTAGCGGTTTCTTCTATTGATGTAAGCCTACATGGAGCAGTTTCTTCTAATGATGTAAACCTTTATGGAAAAGTTTCTTCTATTGATGTATATCTAAATGTAGCAGGTTCTTCTATTGACGTAGACAAACATGTAGCAGTTTCTTCTATTGACGTAGTCATACATGGAGCAGTTTCTTCTATTGATGTATACCTACATGTAGCAGTTTCTTCTATTGATGTAAACCTACATGGAGCAGTTTCTTCTAATGACCTAGACCTACATATAACAGTTTCTTCTATTGATGTAAACCTACATGGAGCAGTTTCTTCTAATGATTTAGACCTAGATGGAGCAGTTTCTTCTAATGATGTATACCTGCATGGAGCAGTTTCTTCTAATGACCTAGACCTACATATAGCAGTTTCTTCTATTGATGTAAACCTACATGGAGCAGTTTCTTCTAATGATGTAGACCTACATGGAGAAGTTTCTTCTAATGATGTAGACCTACATGGAGCAGTTTCTTCTATTGATGTAGACATACATGGAGCAGTTTCTTCTAATGACGTAGACCTACATGGAGCAGATTCTTCTATTATGTAAACCTACATGGAGAAGTTTCTTCTAATGATGTAGACCTACTTGGAGCAGTTTCTTCTAATGACGTAGACCTACATGGAGCAGTTTCTTCTATTAATGTAAACCTACATGGAGAAGTTTCTTCTAATGATGTAGACCTACATGGAGCAGTTTCTTCTAATGATTTAGACCTAGATGGAGAAGTTTCTTCTAATGACGTAGACATACATGGAGCAGTTTCTTCTATTGATGTAAACCTACATGTAGCAGTTTCTTCTAATGATGTAGACCTACATGGAGCAGTTTCTTCTATTGATGTAGACATACATGGAGCAGTTTCTTCTAATGACGTAGACCTACATGGAGCAGATTCTTCTATTTATGTAAACCTACATGGAGAAGTTTCTTCTAATGATGTAGACCTACATGGAGCAGTTTCTTCTAATGACGTAGACCTACATGGAGCAGTTTCTTCTAATGATGTAGACCTACATGGAGCAGTTTCTTCTAATGACGTAGACCTACATGGAGCAGTTTCTTCTATTGATGTATACCTACATGGAGCAGTTTCTTCTATTGATGTAAACCTTCATGTAGCAGTTTCTTCTAATGATGTAGACCTACATGGAGCAGTTTCTTATATTGATGTAAACCTACATGTTGCAGTTTCTTCTAATGACGTAGACATACATGGAGCAGAACACAGCGCAAGGGGATAGTCTCAGTGGGGCCTGAAAAAGGTGTGAAAGGAGGGAGACAAGCGTTGTGCTAAAGGGGGGAGTTTAAAGAGAATGAGGGAGAGAGAGAAAGAGAGTAATTCACACTCCTTTCCACCCTACTTGCAACTCGAAATAAACTTCCTACTTTTAGATGCTCCCTCTCTTCCCCTCTCATCAACCCCACTCCCCTTCTTTTGCACACAGACAGGATTGAACGTCTGGCACCTCTCAAGAATGTCAAGTCTGGCTTCTTACTGGACTATTCGCGACTAGAGTTAGCAGTTATTTCACCGCTTAAAGAAGAGGTTCATTTATTCCCCACGACATACAGTTTGAAAGCAGAGTTGCAATTTATTATTTTCTAAATATATACAAACAAATTTGAAACAAAACATTTGGATCTACATATTCTAAATATTAATAATTTCTTTTTTGACAGTTTATCATAAAAATTATGAAAAATAAAGTTTTATAAAAAAGTAAAATCTCGTGACAAATAATCATATTTAGGTCCTATTTTTCGGTTTTTCTGAAGAGCGTTTATTCTCAATCTTCTAAGAGGCCTAATATATATATATATATATAATGAATTGCAATATCAGTAAAACAAAGTTAACATAATTAAAAATAAATTATATTATTTAATTTTCCAGATATACTTAGAACAAGTGCCAATTTTGTTGGTGAAATTTAAAATGTAACAAATTAATTCGCAGACCTAGAGATCTATGGATATATTTTAGTAGTGTTGTAGTTGTAGCTCTTACTATTCGTTAATGTGTCTGACAAACTTAATTACTAAATCTATGTTCAATCAAAATAATTAAATAAACCTCAATATTATAATCTCCAATGATTACTAAGCCTACTTTTAAAAAGTATGAAGTTTGTATTATTTTTAAAAATTATTTTACTCTTGGGAGATTGAAGCCCGGATCCAGATTAAATCTTAACACTGTCAAGCATCTTATGCTTGAAGAAAAATGAAACTATTTGTATTTGGTTGTCATATATTTTATGTGTTTGCATAAAAGTTTTTGTTTACGTGTACACACGGAGCTAATAACATGAAGAGGCAAATTTTGTTGTCATGTTTTTTGTTTGTTTGTATAAGAGATTATGTTTACCTATACACACGGTAATGATAACATGAATATATAGATGTGACTATAATTGGTGAAGATAATCAATTCGGAGATCACAGTTTAAATCTATGACCTACTAAAATAAATCATTAAAAAAAAGTTTTAAAAAAATGCAAATTTCAAGAGTATTAAAATAGCTAAATTTAAATATTTTGAAATAGATATGAATCGTATTTAATAATCAAGCTGTCACGTTGCTTAAAAGTATGATAAAAAATAATTAGTAAAATATTGCACTTACCAGCTAAAACACCATCTTTCCTTAGGAACACCATCCTCGTATTCTGTGGGTGACTTAAAATTTCACCATTATTATAACAAACTATGTGAGAGTTTAAATTGCGTAATTTTAAATTAGCAACAAAAAAAAAGGTCTGTTAATTTTAACATAAGTTAGAAATCATATTTTACGTTTCGTCACTTTCGTACACAAGTAAACATAATGTTGTTCTTTAAGGCTATCAATGATAACAGTCTGAAATCTTGTATATTCACATTATATACCCCCCCTTTTGAAACTTGTGTCCTTTACTCGCCCATTGATGAACGCGGAGTGCGTACAGGGGTCTGTCGTGCATGGATGTTGAGAGCTATGCGGTGGAAACACCAAGGAGGAAATGTACGGGAAGAGAGAGGGGGGGTTGTGGTGGGAATAAGAAGGGGGGAGGAGGGGGGAAACCTGCATCGTCTGCTGTTCTTTTATCTTCTACTGCTCGCTTGCTACAGCTCGGACTTTTCTTTATATACTCGAGCCACTGGTTTAAGAACCTTTTATGATTGGTCACCAAAAAAACAAAAAAAAACTGGTAGGTTCATTTGTAGGCATTTATATTATTTACTTATGTGTGGTATTTAACGTGAAATTCCTGAACCGACTGATTATAAAAGCACGCGATGATTTCTATGAGCGAGAGCAAAAGAGCCTATCAATTTTACCAGAAAGGTAGTTTCACTTACCTTCCAGGTTTCTTTTACATACCACAATTAATATGTGACCGACGGCTTTACTTCCCCTCCGAAGCAGGGGTGGATCCAGATCATTTTCATAGAGGGGGGGGGATCATGATTATAAATAACATAGTTATTTACTATTTTAAATTTCTGTTTAAAGCCGTTTAATAGTTTCTCATTCATATTTAATTTTATGTATGTTTTATAGACCGTGGTCATCCTCCCCAATTTTTAAAATCAAATAGTTTTTATAAACCATTTGGGGTGGCCCTCCTTCAACAATTTTTTTTTAAATTGTTCATTCTAGAAGCTATAAGTAGTCTTCACTTTGATTTTTTTTTTTAATTATATTATTTCATAAGCCATTTAAAGTGTTCCTCAACCAGAAATTTTAGAAATTTGGATGCCGCTCAAAGATATTTAGAGTGATCCTCACCATAATTGTTTACGATAGTTAGATATCTCTAGAAGATAATCTTTGAAGTGGTCTTCCACCAACAAAATTTTGAAAATTGAATTATTTCAGAAACTAGGCTATTTGGGGTGGTCCTTGCCTGAATATTCTTCAAAATGACATGCATCTAGAAGCTATTTGGAGTTGTCCTCCTCTAGACATTGTTGAAATTTGCATAACCTTATAAGTTATTTAGAACTTTTCTCCCCTGACTTTTTGTGCCAGTTGGATGCCTCTCGTTTAGTCGTTATTTTAAGTTGTCTTCTCTGGCAAATAATTGACAATAGAATGCATATAAAAGTAGGGATGTTCGATTTTGGATCGATCTTTTTGAAAATCAATTCTTTGGCCTCGATTTTTTGGTTCGATTCAAAGGCTTCGATCTGATTCACGTATCGATTCTTTTCAAGTGATTTCAAAAAGATCGAAAGAAATCAAAACTTTGAATCGATTCAAAGGAAATTTAATTTGGTTGGCTTTAGATGTTTTTGTTGACTGCTAGTACTAGGAAAATTTCGAAATAAAGCCTTACAATCTTGGGCTACTAATTAGTTATTATTTGTTTTTAGTTAGTAAAGTTAAGATAATTAACCACTGATCTACTCTTTTTACGTCTTGGTTCTGTAAATGATCCCATCAAGTTTTTATTTTGTAATATATTTAAGGTGACGTGTTGGCCAACAAGTCTATAGTTTGGAAGTATTTTGTAAAAAGCTCATTTGCCCCATGGAGTTTTAGTAATTATAGAATGCTTGCATCTGCAATCTACACTTCTACTAAGCTAGCGATCCCCGAGTTTTGAGATACACCCTCCCACAAAAAGGAGTGAGGTTTCCTCAAGACGGATGCTAACAAGTGTATTTAGTTTTAGTACAATCACTGGTTCTTGAACAATTAATTCAAACAAATAAGGTGTTCTGAATTCACAGTTTCTGAAATATTAATTCACTGTGACTGAGGAAAAAAAAAAAGTGGGTCCCTCTCTGAGGTCTAGTGATTAAGGTTTTGGTTTGTCTCCAGTATTTAACCTGATTTTCTTAAGAATCTTCTGAAAGCTACTGAGTCCCCTATCTCCCACTCCTCATTATGAATAAAATATTAGAGTAAGCCTACCACTACACACAAGTGCCCCTAAATTTACAAATTGGAAAAAAGAAAAGAAACAAAGTGTACATTGTATGTAAAAACCCACACATTATTTAAATTACTGCCCTTTGTGGTTACCACGAAAATAATTTAAATACCTTCCAGAGGCATTTAATAAGTCATACATTTTTGCTGCCCCCCCCCCTCGATACATTTTGAAACCCCCACCCTCCCCTCGATACATTTTTGACGCCTCCCACACTCCTCCCCTCAATACATTTTTGCTGCCCCCACTCCTCCCCTCGGTGTAAATTTCTAGGTGCGCCTCTTTTGGTTAGTGTAGAGCAAACTTTATTTACATGAATCGTTAGATTGATATTTGGAAGATCGGTTCAATGCACTCGATTTTTTGCCTGAATCGATACTACACCTCTTGATCTAGATCGATCCAGAGAATCGATTTAAATCCCATGAATCAAACATCCCTAGTCATTTGACCCCCCTNATCGATACTAGGCCTCTTGATCTAGATCGATCCAGAAAATAGATTCAAAGCCCCTGAATCGTACATCCCTCTCTAGAAGCCATTAATTGGGTTTGATTTAAGGTCATTTTTCAGCTTCATATTTGATAATATCAGAGTATTTGAAATATATTTAGGGGACCGGGAATTTATTCCAGGGAGGGGAGGTGCAAATTATTTCCAGGGGGTCAGATTCCCCCACATTTCCTCCGCTCCTGCCGTCCATACATACTCTATATTTGATATTCGTGGATGAACTGCTGTCAGGCGATTATTGGTCTTCTTTGATGTTTGGTAGTCTACCATATTTATTCGGAGCAATGTTTATTACTCGCTAAACATGACAAATATTAGTAAATGAAAACGAATATTTTTCCTATATTTGCTTGAGTCATATCTGACATTGATTAATCATGGACGAGTAATGCACATGTGGACCCGACTTAGGAGGTGTTTGCGCGTAAACAGATAACAAAAATTGAATAATTATTTATCTGTGATGTATTTTCTTTCTAAAATTTGAATTTGAATATTTTTTTTTACTAATTTTTTAACTTTCACAGATGAGGCAACTTTTGACCCCTCAGCCCCTGAATCCACACCTACTCCAAAATATGTTTTGCTAAGCACTTTTATCGCTCAAGAAAAAATTAGTCGACCTCGGCAGGGTTTGAACCCAAAACCACCTGCTTTTGAGGTGAGTACTTTACCCCAAGACCACCGAGTTT
>CABFOW010004352.1:20131-37828 GCA_902141385.1 Timema californicum
ACCGAGTTTTACATAAATAATTTATAAAGTTATATGATTTTGTCCGCCGACTCTTAACTTTTGACAGATGGTGTCAATTTCCAAAACGGGAAAATAAATCAAGGACCGTTGGTTGATATTGGCTACTCTACAACTTTCCGGTCGAATGCACCTAAAAGTCGAGTGTGTGGAAACTGTTGTTATTTATTTAGAAAGACAGAGATAAATATTATTGTCTTTTCTCTTCACCCAATTTCATCTCTCCCCCTCTCCCCCCTTTCTTTATAACTATTTTCTTTCTGTCACATTTGTTCATTCACTAACAACATATCCATTCAATTAATTCAACTTTCGAAAGTTGAAAGCTCGTTCCCATTCTTGAAAATATTGTTCTCGTTACTTTAATGAATCCTACAAACAGTAAAAAGACGTTGAGGAGAACTTTTTGAAACTTACAAACATGTTTGACGCGTTCGACATTATATGTTACTGTAAAAGTCCAAGGACCGGTAAATCTTATAATTTACCAATAAATTTTAACATTTACAATATCGGTTGGTAAAAGTGCGAAATATCTTAGAAAATGTTTACATTTTGAGTTTTAACCATCTATAGATACAGGTGGGAGAGAGGATCTTCTGTTCTAGCTCTGACCAGCACTCAAAAGTAAACCAATAACTTAGCCTAGCCTAACCTAACCTAACCTAACCTAACCTAACCAAGCCTAATCCAACTCTTAGGTCAGGTCTAACGAACTATCTCGTTTGACGTGTATTGAGGCTTTCCCCTCACAAAAATGGGGTTTCATTCTACCTTCACGCAAATGTGGTTACACTTCATTATAATATAACCTTCATAATTCCTAAAACCACTAGCGTAATTAGTACATAGGCGTTTAACCATAACGGGTAGTAAGACGTGCTAAAAAGTAGCCTATTAATATACCTATATTTTTGATACAGTTTTTATAGTTATTAATATTATTTATCAAATGCGACATTTGAAGATCACATGACTTGACGTATGATAAAAGAAAGGGTGGACTTGGACACCAGGAGATATCCTGGGGGGCCGGTTTGATTTTGGACCACCAACGTAAGCTGTAGCCACACCAAATTATGTGGAAACTATTCATTCTTTAATGAATGACCACCAGTGTTAGCGATGATAGTGCCAACATTTGTGGATAGAGGGTGTCATGTGGTCAGAACAGCGAACCCTCCTGCCGTTAATCTCAGTTTTCTAAACCGAAACGGGTAATTCTTTATTCAAGTATCTCCTCATTTTGTACAAACGAGGCTGAGTTTGACCCCGTTCCAGACCCACTTCTTCTTAGATAAATTTCAAAAACGCCAGGGATCGAACCCGAGACATCTGGAACTGAAGCCAGTAGCTATGACCATTGGACCACAAAGGCGGCAAATTAGAGTGAGACCTCACGTCCGAGGATGCGTGAGGCGAGAAGTGTGGACCTGTTGCTCTTGCGTGACCCGGAAGAAGGGGTGGTTTCCAACACACGACAGCGTTATCCGTGGATTTACTTAACTATTCCCTTTTAAAACAAGACACGATAAACGTAATTTACTATATTATTAGTGTTATTTTTAAGGTATTGTTAGTATCTGCATATCACATGACTTGACATATGAACATATTATTACTTTTAGTAACTTTTGTAACTGACAGATATGGCCAGAAACGGATTTACACTATAGACCCACTAGGCACGGGCCTAGGGGTGACGGCTTTAGGGGGCGGCATATTTTGGATAGCATTATTTATTTATTTTACTTTAATATTGTGTTTATTAATTACGTTAAAAAATTAATGACTAACACCGGAATAGTTCAAGTATATATAGGTCAGAACGACAGTATTGATTTTTAAATAACTTTACTTTGCGATCGCTTTTTATCCGAGGTCAGTCTCCCCTTCTTCATAATGTTAATTCAAGCTACTGTAGATCATGCACATTATACATGCCTGATTATCTTTCGTAGAAATCTTTTATTGAATACTAACTTCCACCCCACCCCCCTCTCAACACCTATTTCCACCAAAACTTCCTAAAGCCCTCGACAAAAAAAAAAAAAATGGAGCAAGGAAGAGGGCGCATATTATAATTGTGCCTAGGGGCGCAAAATTTTTAAATCCACCACTGGATATGGCCCTTCCTTCTATCACTCTACTAAACATCTATTATACTGAGGTCTTATTAAGGGATAAGGAAGATAATCTGACAAGGAACTTTTTTTTTGTTATTGTTGTCATAATGATTCGGGGGGAGGCGGGGGACTGAAAGGGGTGCTTTCATACACATGACAGCGTCATCCGTAGTTCTACTCGGCAGTATGATTTCAAAACAGTGGGAGATTAACATAATATATTGCTCTTTACTCATGGAAGAAGATATTGAAGAAGAAGCGTTGTTTTTGTTATCCCAAGAGTTCAGGGAGGGTGCTAATAATAATATTGCACGTGTGGGGTGAATGTGAGGAATGCCAGGTCCCCACCGTGGTTCGGATTCCACGTTAAACTGTAGGTCCTCCATTTCATCTCACAATCACCCTACCATTACACATTAGCGTAAGTGCGTATAAACCGAACGGGTAGTAAGACGCCGTGCTAATAATAATAATAATGCACGTGTGGGCTACATCATTTGTAGCAACGTTTGTGGAAGGATTAGCCTGTACTAATGTGCCGTTGCCCAGGAGACGCACGAATGCAATAATAGTACAATCTTTCTGTGGAGACTCTTTGCCATGGGAGCCCCTCTAAATGGGGGTTCCCAAAAAACCAAAGTAGAAAAAATCTGATGGAAAGAAGATCTAGGACACTTATATTTTGAAGGCAGCTAACCCTTGACAGAAAAGGGTGTAGGAACTCTTGGCAACAAAAAATTACCATAAGCCCATAAGACATATGGAACTATTTGGCAACTTCCTTGAGCTGGTACCCCGGGCGGCTGCCCCTGAGTTTAAGCTTGGACGGAATATCAAAATAATTCCAGAAAATGACACAGACTATTGAATTTTAAGTCACGATGCTTGACAGCGAATGATACTTTCTCTTATTATTAGCACCGCGTCTTACTACCCGTTTGGTTTATACACACTTACGCCAATGTGTAATGGTAGGATGATTATGAGATGAAATGGAAGACCTACAGTTCAACGTGGAATCCGAACCACGGTGGAGGTCTGGTATTCCCCACATTCACAAGTTGTGATTAATACACGTCTTGTCAGAGGTGAAGGAAGGGTTTGTAAATATGTGCCGGGACCGAGGATTGAACCCCGGACCCCCAACACAGAAGTCCGACACCTTACCCTTAGACCACTAGGTCACCGATACTTTCTCGCTGGCGAGAAACATTGGCCGCGTGTGAACAGATGGAAGCATAAGTTCAGAACTCAAATGAGCTAGGAATGTTGTTGCAGGTTCTGATGATGATGAGAGTCACCTAGATAAGAGAAGATCGTAGGCGCCGGCTGACGGGGTCAGGAAATCCGCCCACACGTCACATTGTTTGCTCCGGCACTATCAAGGCCACTGCCAGGTATGTGGCAAGGTCAGCTGGCCCTGGATATGATGATTCACTGGTTTATTCACAGAGAGCTAGGCGCAAGGGGGGCTAGTGAGTGAATCAATGAGCGATCAAGTCACCTCGACCTCCAACCTTCTAGGACGGAATAACGAAAGATACCTCCTTGCACTGTGTCATCGTGTTGGTATATGATGTCATAGCCCATAAGATTACATATATGATGCTTCACACCTTACTTCCCATCCGGGCTATCCGTATGGGGCTGTCCTAAAATAGGTAAGGCTTTTTTTTTACACCCCCCTTTTTTATCCATGTATGGGATCGTAAGATTTTCCGTTAACCTCTCCCACTTTATTTTACGTAAAAACAAATTATGAATTATTAAATTATATTAATCTAATCGTTAAATTATTTTTAGACATAAAGATTTGTAACAAAGCGAGTAGTATTAAATTGTATAGTATTTTAATTACAGTGCGTAGAGTAAGGGAAGGCCTAGACGCAGATGGGAGGAGAGCATTAGAAGGGAACTGAAACCGATAGGGTATAATGGGGTGGTAAACTGGATACAACTATCTCAAAATAGTGAGAGGTGGCGTAATTTCGTAAATTCGGCAATTAACTTTCAATTATAAATGAATATCTATACTAAATATATATTTATTTTTATAACAAAACTTAGTTTTTTTTAGATCTTAGCTAATCATAAGCATTGATAAAAAAAACTTACGTATAATGGGTTCTGACACCCACTCCTCCCCTCGTAAGAAAAAGTAAGACAATACTGGGGGGAAAATCCTCCTCCAAAACCCTAACGTAATTAAAGGACGTATGTTAAAAAAAATAGTAAAGAATGAAGAGGGCATTTATTTATTCATATTTATTATATTTGAGCTAAGGTGAGATGGAAGGAAGGGCGAGTCTTGCTAAATACTTTTGCGGTTTTAGTGGCAAAATGTTTCTGGCCAAAATAAATACACATATTTTTTTTATCACTGCATCTTAATAACTGTTTAGGTTATACGCATATGTAGTAATTACGCCAGTATGTTAAGGATGAGGATTGTAATAGTAATGTCTCACGCAGCAAACAAATATTTCATACTGTGGTTTTTCGAAATATTAACAATCCCAGATCTCAGAGACTCTAATGGCTAGATTTGAAACTAAAAATCAAATTATTATTATTATTATTATTATTATTAGCACCGGGTCTTACTACCCGTTCGGGTTATACGCACTTACGCTAATGTGTAATGGTAGGGTGATTATGAGATGAAATGGAGGACCTACAGTTTAACGTGGAATCCGAACCATGGTGGAGGCCTGGCATTCCCAAAAAATCAAATTAATTGTGATGACAATATTTCTTTATTTAAATATTATCTTTAACATTGATCATTTAACAGTTAATTTTGTAAAGAAAATATAAAAATTTCGATACGTTGGAAATAAAAAAATTGGTTTGTTGTTGTGGAATTCAATTTTTTTCAACATCTGGGCCTCAACAGATTTAAATTCAGCCCTGACGCTAGTGACAAATCTAAAATAGGACTACATGGTGTGATTACTATATGTAAGAAATTAAAATATCTACTGAAGCAAGATTTTATTTATTTATCAGCACTTTACTCCACTGTGAAAGAGCACACCTCGTTTTAACCAATAATACATTTTTCAGCCATGGAAGGAATTGAACCAGAGACCCTTAACTCAGTACATGGATGTGCCGGGATTCAAATACCGACCTCTCTGTCACTGTAAAAATTAGCCTGTACGAAGCTGACTTCTTTATCCTCATACCCACTGGTGGGTGTGACAATATATTAAAATGTATTTATGTTTATAAATATTATATATATAGACACACGTGGCGACCTGGTGGTCTAGGGGTAAGGTGTCAGACTTCTATGCTGGATGTCCGGGGCTCAATCCCCGGTCACAATACAAATTTATCTGATTACAAAAACCTTCTTCCACCTCTGACAGGACGTGTATTAATCACAACTTGTGAATGTGTGGAATGCCAGGCCTCCACCGTGGTTCGGATTCCACGTTAAACTGTAGGTACCTCCATTTCATCTCACAATCACCCTACCATTACACATTAACGTAAGTGCGTGTAACCCGAAAGGTTAGTAAGACGCGGTGATGATGATAATAATAGTAATAATACACGCACGCACATACACACAAAAGCAAAATTAGAGTGAAGAACCAATGGGTGATCGCTAAACAAAATGCATCCCAGTATGAATTTCTTAACAATTCAACCTCCGTCTCATGTTTGCTTCTGAGAGCATTATACCCGCATCGATGAAAGCACAGGCTAACTCGTCTGGTATGGTTTGTCGGTAACGGGGCGGTCGGTCTCGATTTCCGGCCGGGTGCACTAAGAGGGCTTTTTCTAGATTGATTTATACTCTCCCTCCACGCAAATGTAGGTATATTTATTCTATTTTCTACCTTCTTCATCCCTACCTCATTAGAGTAAATGATGGTTCCATCCCAGACCGGTGGTAAGACGTGGTACACACACACACACAAACACACACCACAGAAGGCATCTTAGTGGGAAAAAACAATGACCGCGCTAAGCCAAACCTTAACGCCTTCGAAGTGGCGGTGGGAAAGAATGACTGTAGAGTAGGTATTCGTCCGTGGAACAGTCAAGGCTATTCAAACCTGGGAGGCTAGGCGCAAGCATTTCAGGATTTCCGCGTCACTCAATGACACAATCATGAAGTCCAGCTCCCTCTTTAAAAAAACAAAAAAACAAGCCCATCCCTCGTGGACTTGGAGAAAACCAAGTTAACTAGCTCTAGGAGTCAGTAGATTTTCATTTCATACTTACGCCACTACGGAACAAGGACCAACTTCAGTGGCCGCATGGTTCAAGCCGCTACTCTCACAATATACTGGACAGCTGATGATGGGGAGATCATGTCTCGATCCCAGTTGGGAGTACTGAGGGTGTTTTTTTTCTAAATGGTTTTGCACCCACTCTCTCTACGCATAAATGCAGATACACTTTTTTATAAAGTCAATCTTCCTCATCCCTAACAAATTAGCGTAACTAGTACATAAGCGTATAACCAGAATGGATAGTAAGACGCGATGCAAAAAAAAACCGGGAAAAATCAATACAAGTATAATTCTAACATGTTTTACTTTAGTTTGTCTAATAAAACTCCATGACAAGCGAGCTATCATACTGACCAAGCGGCCACTACATGTTGACGAATATAGTGCCAACATTTGCGGATATAGGGCGTCATGTGGTCAGCACAACGAACTCTCCGGTCGTTAATCTCAGTTTTTTAGACCATAGCTGCTACTTCTTGAATCAACTAGTTACTCAATTCTCCTCAAGAAACTGAGTTTGATCAAGCTCCAAACTTTCTGCTTCGCAGAAAAATCTGGAGGTACTGGGGATCAAATCCAGGACCTCTATATCTGTAGCAAGGAACTTTGACCTCTAGAGCACAGAGGTGGTCGATTGTTTAATGTATAATCATAAAATAAATAATCACACTTTATATTTGCTCAAAAATATAAATACAAAGTTTCATTACAATTTAATTATCTATATTTATATAATCCATGCGGTGTCTGTCTATACTTCCAGGGCTTTCACCCACTTTCCTATATTCTAGAGAACCATATTTATGAGAAAAAATCTGAACTTTGAAAATCTAAAATGGTGGATCCATTATGGCGAACGCAAATTACAATTTGAGTTCTAGAGAGCTGATATTTGGTATGGACGCTATAAATCATACTATCTTTATGAGAAAAATATGAAACTTGAAAAAATATATAAGATGGCGGACGCAACGTATTTCAATCTCCTGAAAGGGCTATGGACACAAATCACGTGGCCTCTTGTTGTTAAGTTTAAAAATAAAATAAAAGGGACCAGACTTCACGCCTGTCGAAGCTATAGCAAGCAGAAAACATTGTGGCCTATAAGTTGGAAACCGCTGCTTTAATTACTCATTCAATTTTTTGTCAGTCCAAAATGAGTCATAGACATCTAAAAGAAAAAAAATCCTGGAACCTCATTTAATTTGAGTCAGTCAAAATTTGATTTATTGACATGGATATAACCTTGTTGATTTGTAAAGCCTGACTCAGTTTAAAATGAGTCATATACATAGATCTTGGTGGATCAGTAAATTCTGAGTTAGTCTGAGATTAATTCATTGACACGAATGATGGCTTAGTTAAGCCTGACTCATTCCAAAATGAGTCATTGTTTGATTAGCTCGAGACCTATAGCTTATAACTTTCAGTGAGTGAATTTAACAATTGCCTGACCATTATATTTCTTAATAGCCCACATTATTACTGTGGATGTTGCTAATGACGTATACAATTCGCTATAGAATAGATTAATGGTAACGACGAGGTCAAAGTTCAAATCCCAGAGGTAGCGAAGAGTGACCATTTTGAAGTTGTAACTAGAAACCTACACCATAAAGCACCCCATTTTATATATAATGCTATACATAAATTTATATTTTTAAAAAATCTAAAGATAGATTGCAATTTACTAAAACTAAAACATCAAAAAAAAGTGGAAATTATCTGTTAAACGAATGTACACAAAATTGATTAATAAATTAACTAAAATAAATATAAATTAAACGAACAGCCTATCGCTGCGTTTGCGCGTATTTCAATCATTCAGTTAAACCCCGTGTTATCTAAGAAGTGCTATATTATTATAAAATATGGTTCACGCCAAAATCGATGTAAAAGTATCAATCAAACAACACATTCCTATAGGATTAAAAATCCTTACATTAAGCAAAGATTATCTCATTTTAAATGATGTTTCACGTGAAATGTTGCAGTTATGAAATAATGTTAGATTGTTAAAAACATAAATCTAAGCCTTCTTCGAGCATATTAAAGTCATTTTTTAATCGAGCTACAACAAAACATTTTGAAAGAATAGAAAAATGTTTTTGTGGTTTTAAAGGTTCATAGCTGCCATTTCTATAAGAAATACCGCAATGTGATGATTTTTTTTAGTAGGTGGATGGAGCCCTTAATAGGTCTGTATAGTAGAGCACTGAAATGCATTGCGGACGTTTAGAAATCACGTGAAATTTAGGAAATGGTTTTATATTTTAAAATATGGTTTTCACAAAAATATAGGTGAAAGCTATCAACAGTTTTATAACTAGTTAAAAAGTTTAATTTTTAAGTTTAAAGTTTAAAAAACTCAACGATACTTTAAGCAAAAATCTGTACTTTTGAGACTAAAGTAGAACGTTAAAAACCTAGATCTAGCTTTCCTCTATCAAATAAAGCTATGTTTTGTTAGGGTCACAATATAACATTTTGGGATAATGTGAGATAGTTTTATTGGGTTTTAAAGCTATACACGCTGTTATTTTTCCATTAGGAAGTAGAAACCACGACCTCTCCTGGAAGGATTAAAGGTAAAGAAAGTAGGGGAAGGACGGGCACAATGGCCAGGCGGGTTTGTAAGGCTCTACAGTGATGCTATCCTGCGGTAAACGCGGTAATGTTACCCTCACAGTCTCCTAAGTTGTTTTGAGTCACTAGAAGAAGAAAGAAGTGCGTGATCACAATTTATTGCAATTTTTGTGTTTTTCACACCCTTTGATCTAAGGTAAGTCCTCACTTCATATAATGATTGCAAACTTAGTAAAACAAGCTAAGTTTTTGAAACACAGTTGTTTTAAAAGAATGGGTACTTGGCTACAAAATTCAATATTAAGAAATGGTTCATCGCTGTTTGTTGACGTCTGACAGCCAGTTTTTGTTAATGGCGTCTGGACGGGCATAACGGCCAGTTGGTGGCTAATATGCCCGTCTGCACTATTTCTCTTTGTTTTTAATATAATTATATTATAATTATAATTAATACAAGTTTTAAATACAATTATGTGTGATAACCGATTATTTGTAGCACTTTATGTTATATACTATTGTATTAAACGTACAAAAGTTGATTCTATTAGAAAAGTTTTAAATTTCATAACTTTTTATAATTGTTTTAACTATATTTTAATTTTGTTTTGTTTTAGGAGCGATAGTTTACAATTACAAGCGCAATGGAAAAAGGCAATCGTGGGATTCAGGTAATATGCTAAAAGCAATAGAGGCAGTGCATGACGGTATGGCTTTCTAAATCGCTGCAACCACATATAATGTTCCTAGGAATACTTTGAAGAGGAAAGTGTTGAAACAAAATATGCGTGATACAGGCAACAAAAAGGAATTTGGAGGTTTTAAGTTCGTATTTACTAAGGAACACGAACAGGAAATCTACAACCATCTACTAATGTTGGAGACGAGATTTTTCGGTATGACTATTAAGGATCTGCAAAGCTCAGCATTTGAACATGCTGAGAAGAAAAACCTTCATAATTTTAATAAAGATATCAGGATGGCGGGAAAAGGGTGGATCGCTAGCTTTCAGAAACGCCATCCAAAGTTAACGATAAGGTCGCCTGAGCCAACTTCTTCAGCAAGAGCAAGTGGTTTTAACAAGGTTGCCGTTAAGAAATTTTTCGACATCCTGATCGAGGAAAAAGGAAAACACAATTACCCAATCCATCGAATTTTCAATGTTGACGAGACTGGGCTCACTACAGTCCAGTCTAAAAGCTCAAAAGTTCTATCTTTAAGGGGTATACGACAGGTTGGGTCTCTCACCTCAGCCGAAAGAGGGTTTTTGTCTTATTTGGTAATATGTATGTCAGCTGGGGGCATCTACACCCCCTCTTTCATTATCTTTCCCCGAGTTCGGATGAAGGCTGAATTGACGGGTAGAGCTCCTCCTGGGATTGCATTTACTTACCACCCTACTGGATGGGTGCAGACAGAGATTTTTGTACAATGGTTTATGCATTTTCTAATGCATGCTAAGCCCACAGAAGATGATCCAGTATTGTTGATATTAGATGGGCATAACACTCATACTAAAAACATTGAGTTCATTAGGATAGCCAGGGCTAATCATACAGCTATGGGGTGCATACCACCTCACTACAGCCATAAACTGCAGCCTTTGGACGTTTTTTTCATGGGGCCCCTGAACACTTTTTACGTTCAAGCAATCGAATGGTTTTTAAGGAACAATCCCGGGTGAACAGTGACGCAATTTCAGGTGAGTCGTCTTTTTGGGGAAGCCTACATGAAGACTGCTGTTCCACTCAATGCAGTGGATGGCTTTAGCAAATGTGTCATTGAACCACTCAATGAATACATTCTCTCAGAATAAGACACTACTGCAGCAGAAGTAACGGCAAGACCACTTCCACCAGCTGCCATGGCATCAGCAGTAAATGCTATAGAGCCATAGAGCCACCATCCACCGACAGGACTGCCGCTCCTTCATTGCAAGCTGGATCGTCGAGCAGTAATACCTCAGTTATAGATTAAACTTATAAGCCACAATCGGGGTCATCATTTTACATCCGCCCAAGGATGTTTCCCCTTTGCCTCGTGTATCTGAAGCAAAACGTAAAAGCAATGCGCGGAAGAAAGGTTATGCAGCGTTGTTGTCAGAAAGTTCTTATAAAAAGGATCTGTTAGCCGAGAAAGCTGGTAAGGAAGCAAAAGCTATGAAACGGAAAATAGCTGAAGAAAAAAATAATGCTAAGACTATTAATAAAAATCCGAGGAAAAAAGCTAAGAAGCCCCGGGTCAACACTGGTAAAAGAAACCTGTTTGAAGACATCCATGGTGACTACGATTCAGAATGTTTATATTGTTGTGAAAAATCTTCAGCTGCAACTTCCAATGAGCGTTGGATCAAGTGCCAAGGATGTGGTTTGTGCGCCCATAAACTGTGTGCTGGTGTCGGGGAAGAGGACAATGGGTATTTATGCGAAACTTGTAGCTAAACTCACTAAAAATGAATTTCCTTTGAAAAAAACTATTTTTATAATAGGTATATTTTGAAGAAAAAAAACCCACATATTTTGTATTTAACATGTTTAAAATTATATATTTTTACTTTAAATATATAAACATTTCCTTAAAATATTTTTTTTCTCATTTAAAACCCATTTTCTCAATTTTCTTAGCACTTTTTAGCTATGTGGCCATTAATCCCTACCCCTGTGGGCATAATGGTCACTTAAGTACTTTTTATGAAATTGATTATTTAGGTACTTTCCATTTTTCCAACCACAGCAAAAAAATATATATTACATGTACTAGAATGGTTGATGTGTATATTTTATGATTTTGAAGTTTCTGTATCGTTTGAAAGTCTGTTAAAAACTTCATAAAACCTTAGCCTGACCGTTATGCCCGCCCTTACCCTATATCTCTTTAACGAGCACCCACTGCTTACATTCAAATGTATAAAAGAAAAATAATATTTCTAAGTTCATATGCATTCTAACTGTCCTCTTTTATACTAATTGGGGTGAGGGAGGAATTGTCATATAACTAACTACACTATCATAGACAGAAAGCGACTTACAATAGTAGGGGAAATGGATTTGTTGTATGACCATACTAAGTCTCATTTGCACCTTCAAAATTTAATGTCAAAATCGTTTTATTAAAAGGGCCAAATTGAACATTACTGAGGGGGCCACATTTTAAAATAAATAATTTTACCTTCGTTATCTTTAGTAAAAATAATTCCAGCTTAGTAGATTTTATTATTTCTAAAAGGAAAGAGTAAACCCCTATTCAAAATAATAACACACCCTATATTATATTTTTAAAAATGAAATCTTTTATTTGCAACAATTTCATAATGTCAGCCTTTAAATCTTATGCCAGTCATTCAACAATTTTAGAGAATTTGATGTATGTCAAAAAAAAGAGAGTAAGTTACATATTTGGTACACCAACCTCCCATATAGGAACTCTACAAATTCCTGAATATCACATTTAAAAGTGTTGTATTTCCTCAACATTCATCAAAAGAAGGATAGGATTGCATTGCATGATGGTTCATGATAAGGTCAATGGCCACACAAAATCATTGGTAGGACCGAACACGGCTCGCGGACTGAAGAGTTTGACATGCCTGACATAGATTATTGTACTATCATTTTTGTTTTATTCTTACGTATCTCAATGTGCGTTGGAAAATGTGTTGAATGCGCAATCCAGAGTTCTCAACAAGTATTGTATTCAGTCTCGTTTGTAGGAATAAATTCCACTAGCACTAGCTTAATCAGGTAGGTAGAAGATATACAATACAATTTAAAAAAATTAAAAGATGCTAAAAATTGTAAGTTATTAATGCTTTAGAAAAAAATGTATATTTGTAGGATAGTGTTTTCTTTATTTCGAAGCTATTATTTACATTTTCTGTAAACAAATATTTGAGCGCGCTTGAACAGGGGTGCTTTTAAAGTTAAAAGTATTTTATAATATTGATAGCCAATACTTTATAATAGATTAGTCATTAAAAAATGTAATTACTAGCTTTTGGTAGGTTAGACTAGCAAAAGATAAGCTAGTTTAATTAAGAATTATTTCAAATAGTGTACTTAGCACATGTAATATTAACGTCTGACTCAATTGTGACGAGGATGATGACGTTAATTAATAGTGAATATAGCATAATCTTATTTTAGAGAGGATAAAAAAAACCTACACGGGAGCAACACAACCTCCAGTGCACCTTGCCGTAATTTGAGTTTGACCACTTGGGTAAGAATAAAACACTAGTATTAGCTTACTGTTAAAAGTGATTACGTCACTACTGTGACGCGTTAACATACTTCCACTCTCACACTGGAAACACACACGTACGCAAAAATCATTACGCGTCAAGAAATAATCCTAGCTAGTAACCAAGATCACCGTTTCCCGGTCAGGATTGGAAATACATACGTAATTCCATGTGTAAAATTGGTAAATCTCGTTCAGTGAAGACCTGGACTGCTGCTCGGGAGGTCCGTTTCGTTCGTCTTCGCTGTTGCATGATGGTTTTTAGTACACGGCTCCTCCAGTTGGCTCTACTACCGGTCGTGAATCTCTGCAAGTTTAGTACACATTGGACGATTATCGGCCGACGCGAGTCGCTGGACGATGTTGCTCGACGATATTTATCGTCGAGTGGGCGGAGCCAGAATCGGCCGACTGCGGAGCGGCGGATCATCAAAAGAATGTTGCTGTCGTCGAATTTTCCATCCGGAATGGAAAACATTTTCAATGTGTACGCAGCGATGTCAGTCGGCCGATTTTAGTTTGTTTGAGTCTATATGCAAGCAAGCAGTCAACACCCTGATCTCAATATTTTGGTTAGTATATTTGTATATAATCAACAAATATTTTAAATACAGTATTTATATTTAAATATATTTAAACATATACAAATATTTATATTTAAATAGCTATCTGCAGTAACTATAATAATCAAATCATCAAATAATCTTTTTTTTTTGTTTTGAGAGTAACAACCTGAGTACACCAGGTATTAAATTGAGTTAAAAATAATGATAATTTCAGCTACCTTGTACATGCTCTAAAATACCCAATTGCCACGTATGTTTTGATTATTTTTTTCATAGAATAATGAGATTTTACGACGAAAGATTCGCCAGCCCTTTGCCTTTGTCTCATGGAGCCAGTCAGTCATCGCATGTATCATCACCGCAGAACTCATATTCTGCGTCAACACAATCGTCGCCCGTAACATCCCCATCACAAGTTCTCACGGGTGAACCCGCCTATAATCGCCCCAAACCATAGATCGACTCCACTAAACTCAATGAACAATCCTATGGACACCTTATCAATCACTGACTTTCACAGACTTGCACAACGATTTGACTGAATTCATTACGTTGAATCAGATCGACCAAAATGAAACCCAAAACTAGCTCACTTTTTGACGACAAAATTTTGATATTAATAACCCAAAAACTGGTTATTTAAAAGTTAATATTTAGTTAAATATTTTTTTTATTTTAACTTTTTTTACTATGATAAAATTTTGATGTTATTAACCCCAGAATTAGCTTTTTACCTTTTATTATTTAGTTTCTTGTTTAGTTATGCACTACTTGCTTGTGAACACATTGCAATAAAAGGTCATGATGAAAAAGTAAATAAATAATTAATTATCTTATTTAATCATAAAACTTATCTCACAATATTTATGAAGAACATCTATGATGGCTTCACAGACTTTAGGCACTGATTGCGATATGTACTGCTTCGATATTTTGAAGAGATACATCAGGCTTGTGCATGAATCTCCACTAGCCAAATACCTGAGAGTCACTGCTAATCTCACTTCTGGAAAGATGGGGTCCCTAAAATTAGTACATTTTTTGGTAATTATAGGTGCTACCATAGTAAGCAACTCTTCAAAATCCGATTTAGTCATTCGGAGAAAGTTTTTAAACGAGCTTCCATCGTTTAATAATAATTCGGACATTAAATTCGTCCCTTGATTTACCCCCTTTTTAAACAACTCCTTTTTCCCCCATCGCCTTTTACGTTTTTGCGCGTTTTTTTAATTACAATAAAAGCGGCTGCGATGCCAGCAGTGGTTAAGGGATCCACCACAATTTAAATCACTGGAAGAATTTTTAATAGATGTCGGCGGTGAATGTTGCTGCTCTATATGGACAGGCACAATCGGTGGAGACTTTTGTCTTGGAAAAGTCGGCAGCCTGACTCAATCGAGAAAATTGTCAAGCGACTCGCGTCGGCCGATAATCGTCTAGTGTGTACATAGCTTAAGGGTTCGGCCAGACTGACGAGCTAGCGAGCGAGCACGTGATTAGCAAATAGCTCTCGATAGCTGTTGACCAGGAGGCAAAGGTTCGGATCTTGGCTCAGTGAACTGAGGGTGGTTTTTGACAAGTGATTTATTGTTGTGGGTTTCTCATCCTCTCTCCACTATAATGGTGAGTATTATTTGTAAAGGCCTACTATGATTATAATATTGAAGTGTTTAAAGATATCAGTTTACTTATATATATATATATATATATATATATATATGTTTATTTATATATATATATATATAAATTTATTTTTATATATATATATATATATATATATATAAGTAAAACTGATATCTTTAAACTTATATATATAAGTAAAACTGATATCTTTAATCACTTCAATATTATATATATGGTTTATGATCTTAGCAATTAAATTAGGCCGCTAGTAGCAAGTGTGCCAAACCTATCGATAGTAATTAAAGTGTCAAAATGAGAAATTTTCCTAGCACTCAATGAACCGACATACAGTAATATTTCCTAGCGCCTGTAAACTAAACTGTACCGGGTCGAGCGCGTGCGCTTGAAAAATAGAACCAGTTCTATCTTTCAAACGCGTGCGCTCAGTCACTCGCTTGATCGCACGCTCCAGTCTGGCCACCTCTCATTACAACCAATGTGTTCTATTTGATATTTTAGTCACTCGCGCGCTCGCTTGCCCAATCTGGCCGTCCCCTTGGTCAGTTCACGTAATCTGGCCTCCATAATTTAATCCTAAAAGCTTAATAGCATCGAGCTTCTAAGCTCGCGATATTCCGAGTTTCTTAACTCCTTAACCCCAAACTCCTGAATCTCTCGAGGTGGTCTAGTACAGGGGTGGACTAGGGTAATTTTTGCTACGAGCAGAACATATTTTTGGCGCCCCCACTCTCCTTTCCCACCCTTGCTCCCTCTCACAAAAATCCGTGAGAGCGCCCCGTTCCTTCCTCATGAAAATCCTGAATTCAGGGGTCACTAAGCTGGTAGGGGAAGTATGGTTTAACATTCACATTTTATGATATTGATTATACCAACAGTATTTGCCGTAATTTTTGATAGTTATGAAATTCCGCCCACTGCAGTCATTGGTAACCCAAGCGGCCATTTGTTTCACTTGCATCTTAATCCACTTATGGTCTGGTATCCCTCAACAGTCTAGTCTGCGACTAATCGACGGTAATTGCGTCTTTTTTTCCTTAAAACATTATATTTTTAATAATATTCATTGTACAAATTTAGTAAGGAGATAGTTGTAAATATTGGTTTCAGGAAGAACTTAAATGTTACAATCGATTAAACTTGGTATTATGTAAACACCTTTACGACAAATGACTCTAGAATGAATAATTTAATGAAGTGGAAAATTAGTTATTATTTTTAGTAAAAAGTCAAAAAGAATGTAGATATAAACATTATGAAACAATTAAAGTCATAATATGACGTATGATGTACGTAATTAACCAAACATTACACCGTTGGCTGCGGTTAAATTATATAAAGAACGGTATTAGGAATGAGCTTATTAAAAGTTTAAAGTACAACGTTTCTAATAATAAATCTGAATTACTGAACAAGGACAACAAATTGATAATAAAATATTGTCTAAACAAGATTGGTAAAATTCATAACATATACATTTTTAAAATATGAAAGCAATATCTACAATAGGCCTATATTGTAAAATTTTACAAATGGATAAAACAAGTTGCATATGACTTGTCTAGAATAGTTAATTTTACTATATATATATATATTTATATTTATATTAAATAATTCGATAATTTGAAAAATGTTAACATCAATTTGTTAATGTAACATTATTTGAATTTTAAATAAAAGTTTGACTTTCCTTATCTGTTTGTAAGATTCCGTCTACTTGGCCCCAATACCAATCATCACGGGTTAGAAGGGTTAGGGACCAGCTTACTGATCTGTTAGCACTCTTAACTATGAACTTTGGAGGCCAGTGTTTGATTCCAACAAACTGCAAAGTGTGTGGTTTACCCGTCCTCTATCTCAGCGAGTTTAGCTATACGTAAAATGTACTCTCCTAATATTATTTAGCAACGCGTCTTACTACCCGCTCGGGTTATACGCTTAAATACTAATTCCAATAATGGGAGGGTTGAATTTGGAGGAAGTGAACCCGCAATTGCGTGGAGTGGAAAACTATTTATGAAAAACTACCCCCGGATAACCTGACCAAGATTCTAACCTCGATCTCCCCGTCCTCGGCAGTCTAGCTAACACGATACTCTCCTATTAATAATATTTTAGCATCGGTGTATATGATGACGGACTGGGTTGTCGGCACCGAAAAATCCTCTCTCACAGCATCCATGTGGTCCAGGCTGTACAAAAAGCAAGAGTTCACTCCAGTGTCCAGCACGTTAGTAGCTCCAAGATGCTGCGAGTCTCGATGGAGAAGCAAGG
>CABFOW010004352.1:37880-53037 GCA_902141385.1 Timema californicum
GGTTGAGGGGGGGGGGGGGGAGGGAAGGAATGCCAGCTATGTGAGCAATGTTAATACCTGACTACCTCCTCGACCTCTCTTCTCCCCTGGTCGACAAACTATCGTCTCACAGGCTCTGCTGTTGCTGCTGCTAGTTCTTCGTTCACGTTGCTCGTGTTTGTTGCTTTTTCTTCCCTGACTGCCCCGTTTTTGCTCGTCAGCTCGTCTCATTTTTATTCCAACCTGATTTTAAGAGTTAAACTTTTATCATAACGGATCGGTACACAACAACACATACTATTTTATTTCAAGGTTACATCATGTTGCAACCAGGGCTGCACCGTGGCTTTAAAAGTGTTACAAAATAAGACCAAGTTGGTAATATTACTTGGTCTCTTTAAAACTATTATTCTATTTTTCGTGAGAGCCCTCCACATGAACGTTCGATGAAATTTTATTAGTTACAAAATTACTTACTACAACGTGTGGAGCAAGACAAATATAAGAATTCTACCATTTACAAAATGAAATTACTTAATTCCACGTGTGAGGGAGGGTAAACAAATATCAGAATTGTACCTACTAGTTACAAAATGACTTATTACAGCGTGTGGGACTAGAAAAATATAAGAATTTTAATAGTTACAATTTTTTTAATTACATGTAAGACTAGATGAAGATCTGAATTTTCCTAGTTACAAAATTACTTATTACAACATGTGGGGCTAGACAAATATCTGAATTTTACTAGTTACAACATGACTTATTACGTGTGAGACTAGACAAGGATCTGAATTTTACTAGTTACCAAATGACTTATTACGTGTGAGACTAGACAAAAATCTGAATTTTCCTAGTTAAAAAATTACTTACTACAACATGTGGGGCTAGACAAAGATTTGAGTTTTACTAGTTACCAAATGACTTATTACGTGTGAGACTAGACGAAAATCTGAATTTTCCTAGTTAAAAAATCACTTACTACAACTTGGGTGGTTAAACAAATATCCACATTTGACTAGGTACAAAATGATGCCCAGACGTTGGGTCTAAAAGATTTGAATCCTTAATGAAATGTTGACTTGTTATATCATCATCATCTATTTGATCTAACCTATCGGCTATCTCTGCCATCACGCTATCGTTAAGCCAGGGCCGCCCTTATAAGACAAATGGAAATTGGTGGAGCTCAAACGGAGAACTGGCTTCACTCATTCAACATATCAAAAACACATGATTATGTTTTTAAGTGTCTTTACACTCTGACAATATTGGCCGGATCACCTATACACTATACAGAGAGCCTATATGACCGCGGAAGTAAAAAATTTCTCATCCCAACTTGTTTTTTCCCTGTCACCTAAGCAAGCGTGGGGGCCCCCAAATCGTGGGGCTGTGTGTGACCGCATCGTTTGCACACCTGTAAGGGCGTCCTTGCTTCAAGGTCTCCATAAAGTGTTGTTAAAAAAACCTCTTTTGGTTTATTTTAGAAAAATCAACTTGGGTCATTTTTGGATTAAAAATGTATGAATAAAATAAAAATAATAATTTATTTTGAAGGTTTTGACATTATTTTCTGTCCTTACCAAGATTAACTAAAACCAAAATGAATTTATTTTTGTTTTGTTTTAAAACTATATCATTCTATAATATTTATTGTGACTATGACAATATCACCTTATTCAAATAATATCTTCAACACTGAGCGCTTAATAGCTAATTCTACTTACTTTATGACATCAGGAACTCGAAAGCTCATTGGCATACTTACGTCACCTGTCCGCATTTTGAGCTATTAAATCCAGTCCACCTCATTACACCCTATCCCTATCTTGAGCTATTTAATCCAGTCCACCTCATTACACCCTATCCCTATCTTGAGCTAGTTCTATCCACCTCATTACATCCTATCTCTTTCGGGTCCATTCTTATTTGTTTTTTCCTCCACCCCTGTTTGTTTCCTGCTGCTCCACCGAAGAACTTTATAAATCCACTTAGTTTTTGGCTTTTTTTGAACTTCTGCTCGACTATGATATTATATATAGCCTTAAAGCATTTTAAAGATTTTTTCTAGCACCGTGTATTACTAACCGTTCGGGTTATACGCATATGCACTAATTACCCTCATCTTTAAGTATGGGGAGGGTTGTATTTAGAGGAAGTGTACCCGAATTTGACTGGAGTGAGATTGTACAACTATTTAGGGATAAAAAAACACCCTCAATGCTCCCGAACAGGATTCAAACCCCAATCACCCCTTCATTGGCAGTTTAGTATATCGCGAGAGTGATTCCTTAGACGAGTGGTTCTCAAACCTTGGTCCGTGGCGGCGTATCAAGTGGTCTGCGGGCCATTGGTGGTCCATAGCCGTGAGCCAGGTGGTGCGCACATAGGACCAGTGGACAGTGAATGTTATGACACAATCGTATTGTTTTTTTAAATAGTCTATTATAGTCTGACACTACGTTTTCAAACATAAGTAATCAGCATGATCTTTATTATACAATCATGTAAATATTTCCAAGATATGAATTTTAAACAAAACAGGTATGTCAATTTTAGAAAATTACCTAACATTTGAACTATTCTTTATTTGAGGTCTTCAATCATGATCAAAACAACACCCTGAGGACAGACAGAATTATATTTGGGTTATGGAACACATAAAAACGTTAAGAGTCATCATGATCTCAAGCATTTTTTCAAAGTTATAATATTTGTTCTCTTTAATATAAAGTAACAAGTGAAATAAATCAAAGGAGTAGAATATAGACTTGCTAGGTCAACTATTATTTTTTCTACAATCACTGTCCAATTTTCATAGTAAGAGCCGACATTCATAAAAAAAATTACTACATTAGTGTTATTTTTATTTATTTTATTTTTAATGTATGTGTTCGTATTATTGAAGTGTCAATAAAATTAAAATTGTAGGAAACTAGACACGAAAAGAGTAAACTAACCTTCGCATTGAAACTATAAAAGTAGTAATAAAATAAATGGGGCCTTCCAATCCTCAAACTATTGAATCCCTAAAATCCTTAAGGATATTCGAGATTCAAAGATTAGATAAAATATCACATTCATGATTAGAAAATTTATTTTAAAAAAATTTCCAAATTTTTAGAAGGAATTTTGTTTTAGACCTTTAATACTGTTGATTCGTAGTTCAGCTCCAACATTATTTTAGGACAAACTTTAAACAACTATACTCGAGATGATTAATGTAACACTTAACTGAACTGTATGAATGTTATCATGAAATCATTATAACGAAGAAAATGTTAATATTTAGTTACCGGTACCATATCAATTTTCTTTTGTGCTAATTTTTTTACAAACATTCAAATATAAAATTAAGATTAAAATTCAACTCGTTTATAATAATAATAATGATAATAATAATAATAATAATAATAATAATTGTTAGACTTTTTTTTAGCACCGCGTCTTATCACCCGATCAGTAACTATAATTTTTTTGAAGGAAAGGTCCTTGCGATGACATGGTGTATATCTGAAGAAAGTACGTCTCTTCTTTCTTCTTTCAAACTGAGTTAATTTATTTAACAAATCGGGGACGAATGCTAACCTAAGGGTATGCGGGTTAGGGTGGAGTTGGGTGAAGAGGGAATATTATAAAACGGCCACAATTCCCCTCTGGCTATTAACATTCCATTTCACATGCAATATAAAAAAAAACAACCGAGTACGCCTTCAATAACGGCGCTATTAGCTGCGAGCAAGGTTGTCCATCCATCTGTTGGCGGGCGATGCGGGATTGGAAGCAAAAGTTGAGGTTATAACAATTATTAGTTTTACCGGCGCTCTCTAACAAGATTTTTTTTGCATCACCACGTCTTACTATTTGTTCAGGTTATATGCAAGTGGGATAATTACGCAAATGAGTTAGGGACGAGTAAGGTTGAATTTTAGAGGAGGTATATCCGAATTTGCGTGGCGGTAAGGTTATAAAACCATTTTACAAAAACTACCCTCAATACACCTGACTAGGGTTCGAACCCCGATTTCTCTCTAATCGACAGCCCATTCTAACATGAGAGTGACGACTTAGACCATTCGGCCACTAAAGTGTGTGACATTTTTTTTAGCACCGCGTCTTATTACACGTTCGGGTTATACGATTATCTACTAATTACGTTAATTGTTTTAGGGATTAGGAAGGTTATGTTTAGATGATGTGTGCCTGTATTTGCGTGGAAAACCATTTAGGAAAAACCACCCTCAGTACACCTGACCAAGATTCAAACCTCAATCTCCCCATCATCGGCAGTCTAGTCTACTACGGGAGTAGCGCCTCAGACCATGCAGCCATCGAAGCAGGTGGTAAGATTATTAAAAACTTAATTTTTAAAAAGGTGGGAGTAAGGCATGAGGAAGGATTTCATCGGTATTTACCTGAAGGGAGAGTTAGGGAACAACTATATTCCTAGATGCACCAGGTCGGGATTGAACTACAGCCTTTTGTGTCTGTCAGGTTCATTGACCTTGAGACTAGGGCTACCATGTTCGGATCCTGGAGAAAGTTTTTTTTTAAATACCGCATCTCATTACACGCCTCGGGCTGTGCTAATTACGCTAATGTTTTTGGGATGGTGGTGGTTAAATTTAGAAAAGGTGTACACATATTTGCGTGGAGGGAGAGCGGTAAGCCATATAGGAACAAAAAAATCTTCAGTACAACCAACCGGGATTTTGATCCCTGAGCTCCCAGTCATGGGCAGTACATTATATTTCAAGAGTGACGCCTTAGACCCCGTTTTATTTTAATCCCTTTCCCAAAGTAAGATTTTTTTTCTTGCGGCATTAGCAACACTAAGTACCAGTTGTAATAATTCATCTATTAGGTAACCAGCCAAAAATAAGATGCTCGTACCCATGCACATGTTTATTTTCAAATTTGCAAGACTCAGATTCGCTCCCCACAATTATCCTTTCTACCCTCTCCTCAGCTACCCTAACGGCCACATGCAATACCATCGAGTTCTCAACTCTGACTCTGATAAAAACTAAACTGTGTTGTCGACTTAAAGTGAAAAGTGATTTTCGGCGTGCTCTGTCAAACATCAAACCCAAGATTCAAGAACCAAGTCTGGTTTTTACTTTCTCGCTATCTTACAGCTAGAGAAAGTATTGTGATCGTAAAAAAAAAAATCGAACTTGAGATTTTGATGAATGTCGACGTCTCATGACCCCCCGAACCCTAAAAAGTGGTCTTTACACTGCCCTCTGTTTGTGCGTTTGCTTAAACTTAGAATTAAGAGTAGTTTAATAAAGGGCGAAAAGAGAAAAAATCAATTTTCTCAAAATCGGCTCTAACGATTTTGATTAAAATTCGTATCTAGGTGTTGATTAAGATTATAAATAAGCTGCCTATTTTCATTTCCCCATGAAAATGACTTTTAGGGTATTTTACAGAAGCATAAACTTCCGTATCTCCGCAACTATTTGAGATACTAAATGACTTTTCATTGCAAAATGTTAATCTGCTTCTGAGAACTATTAAAAATAAAAAAACTTTTATATGAAATATATTTTTATAGAACCAACAGTTTTTAAGATTTTAGCAAATATATTAATACAATTTTGTGAGCTTTAGTTGTAAAGAGATACTGCTTGAGTTTTAATGCAATAATTCTTCAATGCCATAAAGTAGTTAAATATAAGTAAGTTTCTCAAAAAGTTTATGTTGTTTTTTCCTTAAATCTCTTAGGAAAAATGTTTGTACAACAATGATCTATATCCATTTTAGACTCAATAATCAATATTTACAATTTTTATTGGTCAAAATTTATAAATGAGGAATTTGATAGCAATGCGATGGTATTAAGATTTGCAGCCCCTAAAAAAAATATTAAAATTTTAACTGGAAGTTGAAATTTAATATGAAGTGTTGACCCTTGTGGACCCAATATTGATCTTTTTTATCGGTCCAAACATACAAACAAGGACATCAGTTCTTTAAAAATAGAGTTATAAAATTTAAAACCGATACTAAAAAAAAGTTTCACATAATTATAGTGCAATTTATGCTTGGGTTTGCTAGTGTATATTATTTCGTTTAACATATATTACGAGTTTTGGGTAAATATCTCCATTTTTAAACAATAGAACGAGAAAGTCCACGCAGTTCCATACCATTAATTTTTTATACCATTATGTCACTTTGATTAAAATAAGACGTGAAAAGAAAAAACTTTTTAAGAGTTTTTTTTATAACTATTCTTAAAAATAGGGGTGGGGGTAGAGGGCATGGAAATTTGATGAACTACCTAGGGGTGTCAGCCAAAAAAGATTGGTAGCCACTGCCTTAATCTATTTGACCACCTAAGCGGGCGATAAAAAGATTACATTCAAAAATTGACGACAGGGGGTATTGTATTATTATTTATATTTAACACATATTTATTAATATAAGTGTAACAATTACACATTATTAATAGCACTAAATAGGTAACTTTAACACAGGAGAATTTTTATTGGTATAGCGTATAACCCCAGCTCACTGCGTTGCAAGAAAGAGCAGTTCCTTCATTGCAGAATAGTGTGAAAACACCAAGTAGGGGTAGAACCCCAGTATACCAATGTATAGAACTGCTCGCTTAATTGCAGAGAAAGGGCAGTTCCCTCAGTGCAGAATCCTGAGTGAAGGAACTAGACAGGGGTTGAACCATGGTCCGCTGAAGTGAGAGAACTGCTTGCCGAGTTGCAAGAAAGCAGTTCCTCAGTACGAAATCCTGATTGAGAGAACTGCTCTCTGCGTTGCAAAGAAAGGGCAGTTCCTCAATGTGGAATCCTGAGATAAGGCACCAGTTAGGGGTTGAACAGTGGTCTGGTGGAGTGAGAGAACTGCTCGCTGCGTTGCAAAGAAAGAGCAGTTCCCCTAATACGGAATCTTGAGAGAGAGAACTGCTCGCTATGTTGCAAAGAAAGGGCAGTTCCCCCAGTACGGAATATTGAGTGAAGGAAGGCCAGTGCAAGCAAGCAGACGGAAGCAGGAGGGCTAAGGGGGGCAGTCTGGTCTAGATGCTATAAATAGTGGTGGCTGTAAATAGACGCTCCGATCACGCTGAGACGCCTGGCCGGGTGGACGCGGCCTCGTCTCGGCCTCCCTCTTCCTCCCCCCTCCCCCACTCACCCACCCACACGGTTAGTTTGGGTGCTGCGTGCGTGCGTGGGCAGAGGGTGATTGGCCCCTGCTCAAAGGTTGCTTTGATCCAATTTGTTTCAACATAAACAGACTTGAATAGTTTGCTCGCTAATATATTCGTTTAATTTTTTAAGTTCCATTTTCTGGGGATTTCGGGGTTCGAATTCCGGCAGCTTGCACAGAAAGTGGCTTTCCAGACTAGTCCAGATTTAACACCTTGCCTGTACACGTTTATTAGGGAGGATATTCTTTTCCAAGTGGCTCTCATCCTTATCCCTTAGATTAATATATTAAATGATGCTTGTACTCAACAGGTAAATGTGTCTGCCTACTGAACAAGTGGTTAGTTCTTGGTTCAATTCCCAATACGGCCTGCAAATGTCTGCCGGGGAACAGGACGGTGTACTTGTTCTAATTTTATTTTAGTTTGTAAGTCGTTTGCTTTAGTAGGTAATCAATTTGTTCAACGTACGTTAAGGTTGTTCAAGCAACTTTTTAATGCTTTATATCATTTTATTTTTTGTGGGGGTAGCCATTTTGGCTTTCCGGATTAACACACTTCTGTTTTTAAAAGGTTTTATTGCTATAAAAATACTGAAATATCCTTCTGTTTCGCAACAGCACGTCTTACAACCCGTTCGGGTTGTACACATATGTTATAATTATGCCAATGGTTTTAGGAATGAGGAAGGTTATGTTTATGGGAAGTGTACACGCATTTGCGTGAAGGAAGAGTGGAAAACCATTAAGGAAAAAAACCTTTGGTACACCCAACCAAGATTCGAACCTCGTTCTCCCCGTACTCAGCAATCTAGTTTACAGCGAGTGTGACGCCTTAGACCATATGGCCACTGAGACAGGTAGACATCCATTGAAGTCATAATATTGTTTTAAGTCAATTACGATAGTGAAAATGCTGAGGAAGGCTCTGTTTAGTTTAAAACAAACCTTTTAATCCAGGGATAACAAATCACTGCCCATAAACAACAAATGTTAAAAGTAATTGTAAACTCGTTTAAACACAATTAAGTGTGCAAAATTTATAACGCATATAACCTAAACAGGTAGTAAGATGCGGCGATAAAAGAGAAAAAAATTAATAAATAAACATTTTAAATGAGTGAAAATGACAACAAAGTTGTTTCTTTCGATACTGTACTGATATTGTAGTATAAGTACTAATATCAGTAAAAATATAGGAAAAAAATACTATTATTGAAAGGAAAATATCGATTCTTTTTTCACATCTCTAGGTGGCACAGTGTGTTCGTTGTCCAGGATATGCAATAGGAGGTTGTCTACACGTCGTGACTGTTGGGCTCCCCCTTAAGGGAAACATACCAAAGGTACCAGCCGGGAATCAGCCCGGGAACCTTAGGCTCATAGCCAGGTTCACTGACCACTACACCACGAAGCTGGTTAATTCTCGGGTTAATCGGCCGTACAGGTGGTCTCTTTAAATACCCCTAATAAACAGTTCTTGGTCTCAGGATGCCCGATCAAGTCCGATTGACTACGCGGGTATTTCTAAATTCCCGCGTGTCATGTCACGATACACGAGGGCGATGAATGGAAAGTCTCGCGAGAAAGGACCTACTGTAGAAATCTCAGGTACGCTCCTTTACAACGGGAATACCCCAATGCCGATTTGTATCCACCTCACGATATTGTAATAATTATTCTAAATATATTCAGTCTGTCGTTTTCTCTTTGTTACTTAAAAACAGACAGACACACAATAATGTTTGATCAGATAAACAGGATTGGTTCTCAACATCAGTTCCAGTTTTTTTTAATGTTCACTATAAAATCAGTAATTAAAAATATAACTTAAGGTGGGGATATAAGGAACATGATAAAAGGCCAGTGTTTTCCCAGGGAATATTAAAATAGTTATTATTTAGTATTTGGATAGTGGTGTATAAAATGAATTGTTTGAGTAAAAAAAACAAAGTCTTTATACATATAAATACATTTGGACCCCCTCTTCCACCATATAAAATGTTGTTTAACTCCTGGTTTGGGTTGTACACATATGTACTAATTACACCAAAGAGTAAGGGATTAGGAAGGTTGAATTTAAAGAAAGTGTGTTCGCATTTGCGTGGAGGGTGAGGGAAAAACTCTCTTAGTACACCTAACTAGGATTCGAACCCCAATATCCCTGTCATCGGCAGTCTAGTCTACTTTGAGAATGCCTCCTTAGAGTACACCATGCAACCACCAAAGCAGGTCACATCATATGTGAGCTCCCTCCAATTCTGGTAGTATGGGGTGGTATCTCAGACCCCTCCAACATCCCCCTTTATATGCCTATTAGTGGTTGTACTACAGTTAACTTGAAACCCACAATGATAACCACTTGGTCTAAGGTGTCACTTTCTAAATAGATTGAATTGTCAGTGACGAGTAGGTCAAGATTTGAACCGTAGCCAGGTGTTTGGTGGATGTTTTTTTTAAATTGTTCCCTGATTTTTATATACACAAATCATAATCATAATCATAATCATCATCAACTGTTTCCAAGACTGTGGCTGGGTCAGTATAGTAAAATTCCTCCATCTTTCTCTAACCTTTCACTATGCTTCCTCCTCTAATTGCTACCATCCTTCTCCTCTATATAACTTACAAACTTTCTGTTATTGGCTCTTCCCACTCTTCTTTATATACAAATGCAGGTACATTTACTCAAAACTAATATTGTTTTAATCAGTACCCCATTAGTGTCAATATGTGACCTACCTGGTTGAATAATAATATATACATATTATTATATAAAATAGAAACAAAAAATTCACAAACAACAAAACAGTTTATTACCGAATAACAAACAATGAACAGTAAATCAAAAACACAATTTTATTAATGAGAAAAGTATTATTTAAAACAATCCACCTTTTGTTCACTATATTAAAACATTTACAATACATAACAATATTTGTGTATGTCCTACACCACAATTTGATAGTAAAATATGAAAGACATCTTCACAACATTTCATAAATTATTATTTGAGATATAATTTTGCTAAGTACATTGCCACACCCGCAGTGGCACACCGAAGATGGGGCAAGAGGGACATTTGCCCCCACCTCCCCTTTGCCTTATCACCACTAAACTCCCATCAACCCACCACCTCATCTTCCCTATCCCCCAAAATTGCTAGTAATATCAATGAGTACCTATCTATAGGATATATTAAAGAGTAGGTTTCTGACTTGATCTTAAAAAACATATCTTTACACACATTGAAAGTGTCCCCAAAACTGCCAATTATAAAAAAACGGCTGAAATAATATCTTAAAAAAATTGTAATCAAGAGTATTTAAATTCTTTAACTCTACACCCTTAGTTACCATGACAAAAAAAACTTCAAATAGTTTATAGAGGCATTTAATATCCATTAATTATCTTCAACTCCAGCATTTAAGGGGATTTGCCCCCCTCCCCTTTCCAAAATTTCCCTATGGTTGCAGTCTTGATAATTTGCCCCCACCCCTCTTTTCAAAGTAAATTTTGAGTGCATCAATGCACACCATTTTTAATACGTAGTCACAAAACTTTAAAATTACCCTCATTTCTGAAAAAAATGTAAAAAGAATATAAAATAAACCATTTGTAATAGTGTTTCACAGTAAATTTGTACGTTAATGAAATTTCACTTTACACATACCTAGATATAAAAGAGTTCAGTCTGTCTTAATATAATTTGGTGTAAAAATATGATACCCCCATATTTTTTATTTAAAAAATCCACAATATGTAGTAGGCTATTGACCAAATTTAATTAGTTAAATTAAGGAAACATAATTAACAATTATTTAAAACACTTTTTGGGAATTAAAAAATTGGCATTTTAAAGGTAAAATGAATAGGTACAGTTTATACTTTGGTGATCAAGATAATTAATACTATATTATATTATATATTAAATAAATATATGTGACATTTCAAATACTTGTATAGCATACATATACACATAAAGTAATACGGACAGTTATCAACTATCATATCACAATTCTTGAATTTCTCTACTTAACTATTACATTTCATGCAATTCTATTTTGGGTTAACTTAAATTGCTGGAATATATTTTACATATAGAGTCCTTAAATTTGTAAATAGTTACACTGTTGGAAAATAAAGGCAGCTATGGATAGGTACAGAATTTTGAATTATCACCTCCTAAAAATATACAAATGTAAATAAACCTTTCACCCATTGATAAAAGGCATGACCGCCACCATTCAATCTAAACAGTGCACACTACATAATACAATACAGTAAATTATTATAAGATTAATATGTATTTACATAAATACAAACAAACTGTTCACAAAAACTAATATTCCTGAAATGAAACAATTTTTTTTAAACCAAAACAAATATGAATGAACTTTTCAAAAGATAAAAATTCAATTGACTTGAATAGGTGGGATAATCTAAAAAAAATGGTAGATATTATAAGGAATGTTACCATATTATGTATTGGATAATGTTAAGAATATTGCTTTTGAATATTTTACCTCAATATGTCAGTAGTTTTAAAAATAAAAGACAATGGCTAAAACGTGAATAGGCTACACTTAAAATAAAAATTTGGTTTATAGGTTAAAACTTATGTGAAAACTAGTCCTCACTTTATTTATAAAGTAAGTTACCTAGCACACAGATCATGGAAGGGCACATTATTTTGGTATCCTTAGCAGGCAAATATATATGACAACCCAGTTAAATGCCATCACGTTTTCACATCTTTACTGTTTATTAAAGTTACAAAGTTTCATAATATTGGATAGTAGTGAAGATATAATTCAAAGTCTGAAGAATCTTAATAGAGAATTATAGCCATGGAAAATATTTGGTTTAGATAATGAAATAAATTGTATCACGGCCCAATCAATTACATGGCCCTAGTTAAAAGCAGATATTTAAATTTTGGAACATATGTAGGGTTACGGCATATGTATAGTGATCTCGTGATTGATGACAAAAATATAACATAATTGATGACATCAATAGCATGTGATCAATGACACAAATATCCTGTGTTTGATGAGACACAAATATCACATGATTGAACATAAATATCACATCGTCAATGACACAAATATCACATTGTTTGAAAAGAGCAAAAGCAAACCTGTAGGTTACTAATTTTACTATCACAATGAAAATTCTGGAACAATTCATTGTTAATAGCCATGACAATTTGTGGTATTCACGCCATAAAAACCCTAAAAAAAATAACTGTAACAAGACCTGTAACATAATTGTACATACGTATTAAATAACTAACAATGCGGATACACGTAAAGACGTGTCTCTAAATATTAAATCTATCATGAACATTAAAGTTTAATATTTAGTTACTTAACTAGAAGAGAGCCTTTTGTGAAGTAAAAAAAAAAATTAAAATGACAATCTGCTATACATACACCATTTAATGTATGTATGACAGCTCACTTAGCTTAGATATTAATTTTGCTAATTAAAAAAATAAGATGAGCCCAATTGGGCATTACACAATTTGATATATGGTTTTTAAATACAGATATATATTACAAACAAATATAAAAAATCAAAGTCAATAGAATACTAATAATAAATAAATTGGCAGTTATTAAGAATCAGAATAATTGAGAAAAATCACAGCAAAAGTTGGTTATCTGATTAAAAAAGAACTTAATAAAAACAAAATTCTGTAATAAAATTATGAATGTTTCATTACATGACTGTAATAATTTGTTATATATAACATAATGTTTACTGTTCTTGAGTTATTTATTAACCTTCAAAAACTCTAATAACTATTTATGTATTTTTGAATAAATAAATACTACTTACCTATGATAAAAACCAATCACTCATACTTTATATAGTAAAATATTTTTAAGAGCCCATCTAAAGTATAGTTTTATGCGCATTCTTCATTTGACAACAGCAAAATTTGGACCAGTTTGATAGTCTTTTAATTTTAAAATAATCAATATTAAAACAGTTTCATTGGTCTCAATCCACAAAAAGTACAGGAAACCGCACTAGTTAGATGGGCTATTAAGAGAGTGAAATTAATAATGAGAATAGTAAAATATTTACAGTATATCATCACCATTTAAAATGGGTATTGGGTGGATAAAATATTTGCTAAACTTATCACTGGTATCTCTTTGAAAAATGTAGCTAGTTATACATTGAATAAAGGAATGATGTTGGCTTTTAAAACATTTAAACGTTTCATCCCTTTTCCAAGTGAATACTTTGCTTATGGTATCTTTGAATATGGTTGTCAACACTAAAATATTTTGATTTGTACGAATATTTTGTGTGCGTAGAAATTTGAATCCACTCTGTTTATTAATCATAGATCAGCGCATCCATGTAGAAATTATTTCATTAAAAATATTATTCACAATAGTATACAATATTATTTTCTATCAACTTTATCCTAAAAACATGTCAAGAAAACATAATGCAACAAGAAACTACTTTAGAAGTTTGGTTACCATTTAAAATTATGGTAAAAATTATTAAATCGTATTTAATAATTAGGTACAGATAAAATTAATTGAGTATATTGTATGAGTTTAAAACAATAAGATTTGTTTTTGGTAGTTATATTTTTTATGATGAATACGCTGATCTTGACTTTATTTTAATTCACGTAAAATAACATCCATTTTATGCGCCAAGTGTCCATTGGTAAATGGTAGACCATGTTATAATCCTCTAGGCTAGATTTTTGCTTGTGTTATCCTAGACCGACGTCCAGCGCCATCATCACGATGAAACCGACGATGGTGCCCCAAGACGCCAACTTACCATTGCCGCTGTAACATATGTACAGACATGTCGTCTATATTCCAAATTTTTGCAGTTTTATTTTGTGAGTTAAGATGGGATGGAAGGGATTGTGGGTTGAGAGCCATATTTTTGCAGTTTTTATGTAGAAAAAAACATATTAAAAAAATAGCCAAAATCTATTCTAATACTGCATTAGTAGATAATTTTAGTTTAATTTTCCACATTTAATTATCTCAAATAACAGCTCTTAAATATTTGTTGTGAACATGTTATCATTTTAACAGAGAGCTTTTAAATCAAGAGAAAAAGTCCTGATCAAATTACACAATGGCCATGACATATATTACTATTTGTGGGAAAACTAAATGTGTTTATTGAAGTAATATTTGATTTATTTTGGCCAAAAAAGATTTTTTTATATAAATATTTAAAAAATAAGAACCTTAACTCAAGTTCACTTCCTCCCATCTTAAAACAGACCTTCTAGTGAAATTATTAAACGAAAAGAGAAGGTCCTCATAGGTTGAGCACAGAGATATTAATATTGATTGTGAAGAAAATTAAACTCTATGTTTGTACTGGAACATTATTTTATTTATTTTTTCAACAAGAAAAGTTTTGTTATAAGAACTGCATAAACACTGTTCTTTCTCACTTTCTATATATCTCCAACTTAGAAAACATTTCTTTCTCGTAAAACATTCAATTTTATTTTCTTTCTTTTTTATATTGCTATGCATCTTTCTGCCTCTTTTGTGCTATCTTCGAATATCTATAATGAAACCCTTGTAAATAGCATAATGGACCCTTGTTGAATATTAAAGTCTAGAGATAAAATAGGAGAAAGAGGAGCTTAGGGAGGATGAGGATTCAAATATTGGATGACTTGAAGGAAAGAAGAAAATTCTGGGAGCTGAAGGAGGAGGCAGAGGACAAGACCGCAAGTTCACTGAAAAAAAGAAACGGACCTGTCATAAGACAGAGCACCCAATACTAAATAAGCTAAAATAGACAACTATTCATGAATATAATAAGCACAGGGAACTAGTATAAAGGAATTGTTAACATAGTATTAAATTGATATAGGCCTATTAAGACTTTAGTTTTTTTCTTTCTTTGGTAAAACCGAGATCCTCTGCTCTTACACTTACGTTGCAAAATCAAGGGGGAGATGGGGGGGGGGGGGGGGGGATCTTTTCTTTGT